>OZ012705.1:57140216-57212398 GCA_963942595.1 Cylloceria caligata
AATATCTAATACACTACGGAATTATTCCTTCTCTATAGTTAACCCCGATATAGGCTCGGGACCCGCAAATTCGCTCGACTCTATATCATTTCCAATAATATTTCAAATATTATAATAAGCGTGAAAGAAGATTACATGAGCTGGGAGTACCAGTTTCCAACGTAGAAGAGTGTTACTCGCTCGGCGACACACAGCATAACATAAACACGGCCGGCCTTGAGCTCGGCACTATGCAACGAGAGCGAGCCTGGTGTATTATACGCCTCGCGAAGTCATGCTACAGTACGTAGCGGGATAACTGTACTGCCGAATATTACAATACCAATAGTTCCTCAAGTGTTTGAAAATTACTCGTCGCAATTGACGAGAAACCCAGAGCAATATTTACGGATAATGAAAATTTTTAAGAAAAAGTACTTATAAAATAAAAATAATTTTGAAAATTGTCAAAATATCCAGATATAAAAAAAACTACTATTGTTAAATGATAAAATTGAGGATAAAAGAATCTAGAATAATTAAAAGAATTGAAATTGTTAAAGACTAAAATAAAATGAAATGAACTTGAAATAAAAAAAAGTTAATTAATTTTTTTTTCAATTAAATAAAAGACGACCGTTGTTACGTCCAGCGTCCTCATATGAATATATTATTTTTATTTTTTATAAATGCGTTGGGTCACTGCGGTGCTCGTATACTGCTCTGCTTACCATAATATAAATTCTATTTCAGTAAATACTATTAATTAATATCTTACTTTACTACTCAAATAAATTTAATAAAAATAATAATCATAACAATAATATAATAATGAATTTTGGAATGTAGGCACTACATATATGTTTATATTTAGGTACGCAGATATAGATCTAACATACTGCATACCTATACGAAATTGTCTGTGGGGAGTGCAATGAGAGGAAGGCAGATGCAAATAATCAAAGCACACACTTCTCAATCGATTTATACTCGCCGCATTAACTCGAAAACCAAAAGTCGGAAAAGGTTGGCAATAGAACTATCCTTAATCTACAAGCCCTGGCTGTTCAAATCCAAAGGGTGCCAAATCACTGTGCTAATAAATAATTGTGGTTCAGTGGTTGGCCACTATTGGGAGCGAATTAAGGGGGTTCGCCCGTATCTGCCTCTACCATTGATCATTCCCTAGCACGCCCCGCTTAGAATTAAGAGGGACTTATGCATGTATGATACCATAACATCCACGGTGAGGAATTTTGTTGTCGATCTAATACCATTGATGTAGTCGGCACCGATAAGGGCTCCTATGTAACCAAAACTGCCAAGATAACCTTGCAGCCACCTTGAAGTACCGTGAGAGAATTATTACTCCCTCCACGAGTCAAAGATGCACAGTATAATGATATTTAAGCAAGTAAAGCAGAACAGGGCAGTTCAGTAATTTTCGCACAGTCTTCATCAGTCTTTCCGGTCTAATTAACTAATCAAGTCATCAGGCATCAGTCCCACGCGACACTCAGAGAGTAATTTTTAATTTATGTATTAACGTGTTTTACAACGGATTAACGCGCTTGGGAAGGTGACGAGCCTCTTAACGGTCAGTGCATTAAAGCAAACACCGGTTTTTGTTAAGTTCTCGTGTTATAAATTAACGCGAGCCGAACACTCAAAGCGTTAACATTCGGAACTAACCATTATTAAATACACAAGTGTCAAAATAAATTCATCATCAAACAATTAAACCGTGAGTGATTCAAATTCCAACTATCCTCCTACATTCGACGGGGATTGAACGTCATCCCTAGTATCAAGCAAATACTACAGTGACTATAACCCAGGGAAACTACGTGTTGAGTCGGTTTGGTAGTACAGGTCCCTTACGGAATTGATGCACGCCTACTGTCTTGGCATTGTACGACCCCCTGGAGGAACTCATTGACAATTCATTAATTTCATACAGCTATCAAGTTGACCTCGTTTCGATTTGGCCACACATACCGCACTGATCAACCTGTGCAGAACCCCTGCGGAACACATGCACGATTAGTGGTATAGTATGATGTGGTTGGTCGAAGAGAGATCCAGCTTGTAGGTCTATAAATCTTTAAATTCAACAAACGTCGTCCTAGCTCCTCCATCTCAGACCTCCTTCTTCTATCGTCATAGAACATTCATGGCCAGACGACGCGGAGGCCGCAAATACCAAATCCGTAAAGTGCATTCCATCGTTGCTCAAACACTGAGCCTAGTGAATTCCCTCAAAGACACGCTCACACCGGAGCAAATCGCAACCGGTTTGATCGCCCTCAGTGAACCCATTAATAACTGTCGTTTACCAAGGAGCAACAACCGTACTGTTGCAAAAGTAGTTCAACGAGCGCGTGCGATACAACCTCCGTCAAAACCGGTCATAGTCAGTAACGTGTCATACGCGGGACCTACGATCATTATCGCTGAAACCAGAGCAGCAGTACCTGCTATACCGGACCATCCAGTTCCTGAACCAGCGGTTCCAGTGCCAAAGAAGAACCCAGAAGCTATTCCACGACAACCGGCGACCCGGCGGCGATTCAGCAAGGTGGTCCAGCGAAAGCATCGTACAACCATCAAACTGAGCAACATCCCAGTCATCACGATTGATTAGAATATACCCGCTACACCCTGCGCTCAACTACGCAGCCTAACACAATGAACGGCCGTAACCGGTGAGTAACCAAACATTACCATTCTCATAATATTCGTGTTACATCGAGGGAGAAATTCTGTTGAACCCACATTAGTTAAAATTTCTAAGGTTAGTGAAGGTCTCCTCCCTACCGGTGAAGCCCGGTTCAAGCGAGATCTAATTTCTGCCCGAAATCCTGTGGCGTCCTTGTGCGCGTTCATATCTTGAGGATCAAGATCTGTTGGTAGGACGTAACAGTTAGTTAGATATTTCAGAGTTACATTAACTCGGGTGACAGCGGTGGGATACTGCAATATTTTCACTATTATCCTTGGAAATTATTTAAATTAAATTTAATAGAATAAACACACTAGTAAAAATTAATAACCATGTCAACACGAAATAAGAAAGCCCCTCTGAACGAAGAGAAAATCAGAATTTTGCAAGAACAATTAGTAAAAAAAACAGCAGCAATTACGTGAACAAGAAGAAGCACTAAAAGATCGAGATTTAGAAACACAGGAAAGGTTGAAAGAAATTCAAGATAGGGAAAAGATGCAGGAATTAAGAGTAAGAGAAAACGATAACATTTTACAACAACAAGGGGTTCAAAACGACCCAAGTCAAGCAGACAGAACTGATAGAATAGAACAGATGCTTGTCACAGTCTTACAAGAGTTCAATTCCCTTAAAATGGACGTCACAAGGATGCGAGCTGACACACGATTGGGTCAACAGGGTACGAGTAGGGGGGAAGTTCCTGACCACAGACTACCACCACCAGATCCCCTGTATACCAGCCAACCATGGCCTCAGTTATCTTTTAAAGACGCCCTAGAAAGCGTACCGACTTTTAACGGGGAAAACATCCCGTTATTAAAATTTGCTAGGGCATGCATCCGGATCAAAGACGTGTTCCCAGCGACACAAGAACCAACCCTCGCAAGGTTGCTCCGGAACAAATTAAAAGGTAAAGCTTATACAGCCGTGGAAGACGACCGCTTCAACTCCATAAAAGAATTCGTAGACTCATTAAAAGCGATTTTTGGGGCCACAAAATCAGTAAATCAGTATCGCGGGGAGTTGGGTGGTATTGTCAAGGGTAAATTCGAGCATATAATCGATTATATCAGTAGAGTCAAAAACCTTCACTCTGCCATCCTCGAGAGGGAATCGAGCACAAGGGGGACACTAACTCCGAACGCCGTAAAATCTTTAGAAAATGAAACATTGGATTGTTTTGTTGCTGGGCTATGTCCTAGCTTCCGGGTGAATTTGAAACTAGAGGGTTACAAAACCCTCGCCGAAGCATACGCTGCCGCGATCAAAGTCGAAAGGGACCTTGAAAGGGATAAGGTTAAATTCCGAGAGTCGCGACAAGAGGCGCGACAAGAGATACGTCCGTAGGTCACCTTTAGTAAACCCGAATCGGATATCATCGCGTGCTCATTTTGCAAAAATGCTGGGCACAGTAGGGACCAGTGTTGGGTCCGAAATCCAGAAAAGCGACCACCGCTTAATAATGGTAATAATAAAAATCACGTTAACACCACGTTTAAACCAGGATACTCCGGTACGCCGCGCAGCGAAAATCGAAGTACATGCTCTGATTGCGGAAAACCAGCGCACGATTACGCCTCGTGTTATGCTCGTCAACGTCATGAAAGAAATTCGGGAAACGGGTCACCACGGCCGGCTACGAGCGTGAGCCAGGTCGAGGTCCAACAAGAGCGCTCGCTTCGAACAATGCAGGTTTCCGACATGTGCGATCTGCAAACGTCAAGTTAAAAACGCGATTCTTTGTACCAGTGATCGAGATAAATGCTCCACAATTGAAGCAAAAATCAGATTTTTTGGTAGATTCGGGTGCAAACCCGAACATTGTAAAAAAGGGTTCTTTGCGGGAAGAAATTCCAATTAATTCAAACGAAGTGCTGAAATTACGGGGTATATCGGAGGACCCTGTGTTCACCTTGGGATCAACAGACATAGAGATCCAGGGAACAATGTCGGAATTCCATGTGGTGGACGATGATTTTGGTATACCCCAGGACGCGATATTGGGTTCAGAATTCTACGTAGAAAATAGAGCCACGATCGACTATAATAACAGAACGGTTAGTTGGGAAAATGGGAATTTACCATTTAAAAATAAAGAAAGAATATCGCTTGCAGCACGGACTAGCACCGTGTGCAAAATACACGTAAATAGAACAAAACTCACCACCGGGTACCTTTCTAGATACACGTACGCGTATTCAACAACACCGAGCGGGACGTACAAATTATTCCGCCAACAGTTGACCTATACGATTACGATTTACAAAAATCCACTGATCAGAACAACAGTCATACGGGGATGGATAGACTATTTGAGGAAACACCCAATAGCCATCTTGATCGTGATTATTATAAAAAAGTAACAGTTATTAAAAATAACCGCAATCCGCCGACAAGCGCAAAGCAGGTAAGAGAATTATTGCGAATGGAACATCTGAACGAGGAGGAAAGAAAGAGCGTGGACATCCTCATAGAAGAGAATGCTGACCTCTTCCACATACCAGGTAACTGGTTAGATTATACGAACGCGATACAACATAAGCTACCAACAACGGACGATCAGCCTGTGTTTACGCGTCAATATAGATTTCCCCCAGTTCATAAGGATGAAATAAGTAAACAGGTCAGTGACCTTATCGACAAAAAAATAATTGTAGAATCTGAATCTCCCTATAGTTCACCCTTATGGATCATGCCAAAAAAAAATCTGGTTCCCGTGGTCACGCCCAGTGGCAAATGGTGATTAACTATCGCAATTTAAATGAAAAAACTGTTGGGGATGCATACCCGTTGCCCAACATAACCAAAATTCTCTACCAACTTGGCAGCGCCAAGTACTTTTCTGTATTTGATTTAGCTAGTGGCTTCCACCAGATTAGAATCGCTACGGAGAATGCCCATAAAACTGCTTGTTCCACACCTTTTGGACATTACCAATTTGATCGCATGCCTTTCGGATTGCGTAATGCTCCGGCTACCTTTCAAAGACTTATGGACAGAGTGCTCTGTGGACTACAAGGCACGGAATTATTCATCTACCTTGACGACATAGTAGTTTATGCTAGCTCCCTTCAGGAGCACCAGACGAAATTCAGGCGACTGGCCGATCGTCTTAGGAAAGCAAACTTAAAGCTACAACCCGACAAATGCGAGTTTTTGAGAAGGGAGGTAGCGTACCTTAGTCACATCATTAGCAAAGAAGGGGTAAAACCCGACCCGAAAAAATTAGAATCAGTAGAACGTTTTCCACAACCAATCAACCCCACAAAAATTAAACAATTTCTTGGATTGGCGGGATATTATAGACGCTTTATCTAAAATTTCTCCGGAATTGCGAAGCCTCTCACGACATTACTTAAACAGGGAGCAAAATTTCACTGGACAATCAAACAGCAAGAGGCATTCGATAAATTGAAAACGGCCCTCTGCCGCGAACCGGTATTGCAATATCCGGATTTCACGCAAACCTTCTTGATCACAACTGATGCTTCAAATGAGGCAATTGCAGGAGTGATCAGCGAGGAAAAGATCGGTAAGGATAGGCCGGTGTCATATGCTTCACGAACATTAAATGGAGCAGAACTCAAGTACAGCACTATTGAAAAGGAGTTATTGGCAATTGTTTATAGTATAACACAGTTCCAGCATTACGTCTATGGTCGGGAATTTTTATTATAAACGGACCACAAGCCCTTAGTATGGCTACATAACGTCAAAGATCCTGCCAATAGGTTGGTCCACTGGAGACTCAAACTCGAAAATTATAAATATAAAATAATGTACAAACCAGGTAAGGTAAACAGCAATGCGGATGCACTATCCCGGAACCCGCCTGAAAAAACAGTATTCATAGTAACCCCAGTAGATGACGGCCGTACACCATTAAATTCAAGTTATTCAGACGACGATGCAGAATCATTGACTTTCGAGACAAACCCAGGGCCTTCCACATATCGGAAGGACCTGCCCGTACAAAAATATCTCGAGACCACTACTCATTCAGGAGTAAACAAGGATCCTGGGGTCGGTTCCGAACCAGTAACCAATAAAAACCAAAGCGAAACCGAATCAGTGGTGCCCGAGTCGATCGATGATATGACCGACGACAGCAATGATACAGGTTCAGACGTAGAAAGCGATTCATTCGAAAAACGAGAATTTCCTTTCAGGAAACCGAAAAAGATCACGATGTATGCTTTTATGCTTAAGGAAACGCCGGACAGATTAATCATGCGTCCAGACAATTGTGTAATTTTAATAACAACAAAGAGGTAACCGGTGGACGCGGGTGCCACAGATTTTGAGGAAGCTAAGCTGCTTCCTTCACTCAACAAATTGAATTTATCGAGAGCTAAAATATGCCACGTCAAAAATAGACTATTAATCTGTTTGCCGATCAAAAACGACTTGAGGGCAATTTCTCATACTGACGATATAAGGGAAGCTTTCGAGTCACTTAGAGACGTGGTAAGAGAGTTCTCGCTGGATTCAATCAGCATCGCTAAAACGCAGACAATAGATAAGATCGAATGGGAAATAATTGCGAAGGAATTAGAATCATGTCTAATAACAATACCTATAAGGGTCACAGTTTGTAAAATGTTAATCATAATACCGGACAGCACCTCTCGCCGCGTCATCATCGAGGAAGCTCACGATTTTCTAATAGGAGGGCACAAAGGGGTCACGAAGACATATAAAAGGATGCAGGAGAGGTATGCCTGGAAAGGAATGAAGAAGGACATCCAGGAGTACATCCAGCAATGTAAGGGGTGTCAATTAAAAAAGCTCGTCAGGATCAAAACTAAGCAACCGATGATTTTGACCGACACGCCCGGCAGTGCTTTCGACAAGATTGCAATGGACATTGTCGGCCCTTTGCCCATCACAGAAAGGGGTAATGCCTATATACTAACAATTCAGGATCTCCTTACCAAATATTCAATGGGAATACCTCCGGGGCGCACGACTTCTGCGGACATCGCCGACGCTTTCTGTAAGAATTTCATCACCCGGTTTGGCGCACCTCGAGCCATATTAACGGATCAAGGCACGAATTTTTGTAGCCACCTCATGAAGGGGTTTGCCAAACAATTCCACATCAAGTTATACAAGACTACCGCCTTTCACCCACAAAGTAATGGATCAATTGAAATATCCCATCACGTCCTGACAGAATATTTAAAGCAATACATCAATCGTCACAAGGAATGGGACGAATTGATAGAAATGGCTATGTATTCGTACAATACAAGCGAACATGAAGGTACTAAATACTCACCTCACGAACTGGTATTTGGAAAATTGGCAAGGCAGCCATCCAGCATTCCACCAGTGGAGGACGCTAACGACCCAACGTACACGGAATATTTGCGAGACCTGTTTAATAGGATACACGGACTATAGGAGCTCGCGGCTGACAACCTGAACGCGGCGAAAAGAAGATCCAAACATTATTATGATCAACGTATAAATCCCCAAAAATTTGGAGTGGGCGACAGAGTCGTCATGATGAAGGAACCCCGTCGGGGAAAATTTGCAGACCACTATTCGGAGCCTTGCGAAGTGATAGATCTACTATCAGGTGGCAATATAAAAATTAAATATCACGGTCGAGATAGGATCGTGCATACGAACAAATTACGACTAACTAAACTTCGCGCAGCTGACAATTTGAGCGCAGCAAAACAAAAAACCCAACACTACTACGACCTTCAAGAGGCGGAGCAAACCAACACAGATGTAAGCGGGGAACCAAGGCGATCATCACGAGCTCCTAAACCGGTTAACCTGGACGATTTTGTAACCTACACAGTGGTCGGAATGGACACTGAAGACCCACGGACTATGCTAAAGAAAGAATAAATAAATAAATGAATAAATAAATAATTTTTTTTTTTAATCTAAGGCCTGAGTATTATCGGAATTACTATGTACATATGGCCAAACTACAATCGACAGGGCCCTGACAAGGAACTCTCTTTGTTACAGAAGAATATCCCATGGAAAGAAAAGATCTAGCGGACCATCGAACCAAACCCCAGAAACCTGGAGAAAATTCGAGGATTTTCGAATCGGCCACACGAACAGGCGAGGAACTTGCCAGGTGATGGAAGGGCTACATTACGATCGGCACCAGAGGATATTCAAAATGTGGTGTTATTACGATACCAAGATCCGGAGTATAAGTATCGCGTATGTGGAATTCGTGTTGCTGAACGGAGACTACTTCGTTATGCCAAGAGATTACGACCAATTTTTATGCTTGTTCCTCAATAACCTCGATGCATACTATTGCTGGGGCCGAACCACAGAGACAGTGGAGGTTGTGGAAAACACAGAGACAGTGGAGTTTGTGGAAAACACAGAACCAGTGGAGTGTATTTCTACCCCTACATATATAACCAACCGAAAGCGTCTGGGGGTGGGCATCGCCGCGGGAGTCGCCTTGGGACTCATGATTATTACACTATTTTTCGGATCGACAACAGCCTTTGTGGGTTATGATTGTGGGGGATCTACCCTTAATATAACCACAATCTCCTTAAACCAGGTCGGCGAATCCGAGATTCCGCTCTCCGAACCTATCGCCAAACCAACGCAGATACAGCTCTTGCAACTCCCAGAATTTGATACCACGGACATTTTGCAGTGCAAGGTGGAAATCGACCGTACCATCTATCATTGCGGAATGGGATCCCACAATTCCATTGTCCACGGTGGACATCAAACTTATCTGCACGATTTTGACGAAAAATCCTGCCAGAGGATCCAGGAGACCGGTATGTTGAAATTGAGTTTCACCGCCGATTTGGTGGGGTTGAAAAGAAACGAAACAACCAGTCGCGGAGTAACTACGGGGGAAGCGCTGACGGATCCTGCCAAGGTATTCAGTACAGCGACCCGTATGGAACTTGGGATGGAGTGGTTGTACAAGCTTCCGTAAAAATAGCCTTATTCAATTGCCATACAAAGATAAATTCTAAAGCGGGACTGATACTCTTGCAATCGGGAACGCAATGTGCCGTCAGCGATGGACACTGCATGGATCTTCACGGAAACAGCGCCTTTTGGAAGACTGCGCCAACTGACTCATGCAGTTTTCACCAGTACGACGTTCTGTACGAGGGACCGGCAATAAAACTAGAATCAAAGGAGGGCGACGACAGGCTACCGTTGGTATATTCATTGAACTCCGACTCAACAACGTTCGCTTTGGCAAAGCAGGGCCAGTATCAGGTGTGCGGTTACACACTGGTGTGAACCGAACACCCAAAGCTGTTCATACTCGAAGCAAATGGAAACAACTCGCCAGCAACAAGGAGGCGGGTATCAGTCAACAACTTGGACCTCTTCTCGTACATCAACTCAAAATCTATTTATGTTGAAAAACATGTACGCACCCAAATAAAAGGATTGTACCGAGATGTAATGACCCAGCGTTGTTCACTCGAGAGGAAGGTATTGCAAAACGCGCTAACAACGGCTGCACTCCTACCGGAACGATTCGCCCACACCATCATGAAGGGACCAGGGTACATGGCCGCAGTGGCAGGGGAAGTGGTGCACATTGTTAAGTGCATACACATCGAGTGCAAGCTCCGCAAAACCAGCGAGTGTTATAATGAACTTCCGGTGACCTATAGGAACACATCGCTTTTTCTAACCACCACAACAAAAATGCTAATAAAAACCGCGACGGAAGTGGAGTGCGACCCTATGCTACCTGCACAGTACGACATCGAGGGTACATGGTACCGCCTCTCTTCACATCCTATGGAAGTACTGGAACCTCAGAAACTACAGCCGCTGACAAAACCCACCTGGAAGTACGCATCACCAGGAAATCTCGGCTCAAGCGGTATATAAAGGGTGGTTAAATTTTAAGGGCCGATGTTGAATGTGAACCACACCTAAACGTCAAGTTTTTTTCTGCATTTCATTTGACATTTCTCAATTTCAGACTAACTCAATTTGAACCATGGAAAGATACACAATCGAGCAACGCGTTAAAGTTATTCAGGCTTATTATGAAAATGGGCGTTCAAATCAAAATGCATATCGTGCACTTCGTGATTTTTTCGGTCAATTTAATCGTCCAAATGTGCGTACAATCGGAAAAATCGTGCAAAAATTTGAGCAAACCGGGTCTGTAGGAGATATTAAAACACCAGTGCATGCTCGTACAGCTCGTACTGCAAAAAATATTGCTGCTGTTCGCGATAGTGTGGCTGAAGAGCCGTCCACCTCAACTCGTCGTCGTGCCCAACAACTGCACCTCTCACGCTCGTCGTTGATGAACATTATGCATAAAGACTTGCATTTACACACTTATAAGGTACAATTGACTCAAGAACTAAAGCCTCTCGACCATTCCAAACGTCGTCAATGGTCAGAATGGTGGCAAGAAATGGCAACAGTGGATGATCAATTTTCGAAGAAAATCATCTTCAGTGATGAGGCACATTTTCACCTCAGTGGATTCGTCAATAAGCAGAATTGCCGCATTTGGGCGAATCATAATCCAAGAGTGATTGTCGAAAAACCAATGCACCCACAAAGAGTGACTGTTTGGTGCGGTTTATGGGCTGGCGGCATCATCGGGCCGTATTTTTTCCAAAATGAGGCCGGTCAGGCAGTTACTGTGAATGGTGTTCGCTATCGTGAGATGATAACGAACTTTTTATGGCCCGAATTGGAAGATATGGATGTGGGCGATATGTGGTTTCAACAGGACGGTGCCACTTGCCACACAGCTAACGAAACAATGGCTCTTTTGCGCGACAAATTCAATGGCCGTGTTATCTCACGTGGTGGCGATGTCAATTGGCCGCCAAGATCATGTGATTTGACACCGTTGGATTTCTTTCTTTGGGGTTATTTGAAAGAAAAGGTGTACGTCGATAAGCCAGCAACAATTCAAGAGCTAAAGGATGAGATAATTCGGCACATTAACGGCATAGAACCTCGATTATGCCTAAGCGTCATCGAAAATTTGGACCATCGGATGGAGGTGTGCCGCCGAGGTCGCGGCGGCCATTTGGCCGATATTTTGTTCCATACATAATTGAACCATACCATATTATCATAATAAAAAGAATTGACAATAATTTCCTAAATAATTTGTGTTTTATTGAAAATCAACATCGGCCCTTAAAATTTAACCACCCTTTATAAAGAACCTGACATCGACAAGCTGAGGGATAGAATTATATTTCCTGCAGAGAGACCAGCAATGCTTAATTCCATTGCAAGAGGATCAATGGGGTATCATATTCCTCCTGGAAGCGTAAAAATCAATGGATTAATTGACGAATCCACGTTAAATAAAATAGCAGAAAATGCGGCAAAGAAAATTTGGGGAGTATTTACCAAATTCGGAACTGCCAGCGCCGGAGTGCTCGGAGTTTTTATAGTTATCCGACTGGTAAAACTTGTGATCGACACAATTATCCACGGCTATGCCCTGCACTCTTTATATGGCTGGAGTTTACACCTACTGGCTGCCATATGGAGTTCGCTCACACATCTGCTGCTCACATTGGGGCATAGCAGAAACACCAATACAAAGGAACCCTCAAACAGGAACATCAACCTACACGATGTCAACATCAGCGCCTCGCCGGGTGTACCTCCGCCTGTCTATCCTGACCTTCATCAACCAATACCCACCATCAGCGGAGTAGACACTGAGCTTCAGCACCGGCTATACGCCTCTCATCAGCAGGGCCACGGCACTGCTTCTGTCTAGAACGGGGGAGGTGTTACGTCCAGCGTCCTCATATGAATATTTTTTTTATTTTTTATAAATGCGTTGGGTCACTGCGGTGCCCGTATACTGCTCTGCTTACCATAATATAAATACTATTTCAGTAAATGCTATTAATTAATATCTTACTTTACTACTCAAATTAATTAAATAAAAATAATAATAATTACAACAATATAATAATGAATTTTGCAATGTAGGCACTACATCTACGTTTATATTTAGGTACGCAGACATAGATCTAACATACTACATACCTATACGAAATTGTCTGTGGGGAGTGCAATGAGAGGAAGGCAGATGCAAATAATCAAAGCACACTCTTCTCAATCGATTTATACTCGCCGCATTAACTCGAAAACCAAAAATCGGAAAAGGTTGGCTAAAGAACTATCCTCAATCTACAACCCCTGGCTGTTCAAATCCAAGAGGTGCCAAATCACTGTATTAAGAAATAATTGTGGTTCAGTGGTTGGCCACTATTGGGAGCGAATTAAGAGGGTCCGCCCGTATCTGACTCTACGGATTGATCATTCCCTAGCACCTCCCGCTTAGAATTAAGAGGGACTTATGCCTGTATGATACCATAACATCCACGGTGAGGAATTTTGTTGTCGGCCGATCTAATACCATTGATGTAGTCGGCACCGATAAGGGCAATGTAACCAAACCTATCATAACATCCACGGTGAGGAATTTTGTTGTCAGCCGATCTAATACTATTGATGTAGTCGGCACCGATAAGGGCTCCTATGTAACCAAAACTGCCAAGATAACCTTGCAGTCACCTTGAAGTACCGTGAGAGAATTATTACTCCCTCCACGAGTCAAAGATGCACAGTAGAATGATATTTAAGCAAGTAAAGCAGAACAGGGCAGTTCAGTAATTTTCGCACAGTCTTCATCAGTCTTTCCGGTCTAATTAACTAATCAAGTCATCAGGCATCAGTCCCACGCGACACTCAGAGAGTATTTTTAATTTATGTATTAACGTGTTTACAACGGATTAACGCGCTTGGGAAGGTGACGAGCCTCTTAACGGTCAGTGTATTAAAGCAAACACCGGTTTTTGTTGAGTTCTCGTGTTATAAATTAACGCGAGCCGAACACTAAAAGCGTTAACATTCAATTGTTGCTCAAACACTGAGCCTTATGAATTCCCTCAAAGACACGCTCACACCGGAGCAAATCGCAACTGGTTTGATCGCCCTCAGTGAACCCATTAATAACTGTCGTTTACCAAGGGGCAACAACCGTACTATTGCAAAAGTAGTTCAACGAGCACGTGCGATACAACCTCCGTCAAAACCGGTCATAGTCAGTAACGTGTCATACGCGGGACCTACGATCATTATCGCCGAAACCAGAGCAGCAGTACCTGCTGTACCGAACCATCCAGTTCCTGAACCAGCGGTTCCAGTGCCAAGGAAGAACCCAGAAGCTATTCCACGACAACTGGCGACCCGGCGGCGATTCACCAAGGTGGTCCAGCGAAAGCATCGTACAACCATCAAACTGAGCAACATCCCAGTCATCACGATTGATTACAATATACCCGCTACGCCCTACGTTCAACCACATAGCCTAACACAATGAACGGCCGTAACCGGTGAGTAACCAAACATTACCATTCTTATAATATTCGTGTTACATCGAGGAAGAAATTCTGTTCAACTCACATTAGTTAAAATTTTTAAGGTTAGTGAAGGTCTCCTCCCTACCGGTGAAGCCCGGTTCAAGCGAGATCTAATTTCTGCCCGAAATCCTGTGGCGTCCTTGTGCGCATTCATATCTTGAGAATCAAGATCTATTGGTAGGACGTAACACCGTCAGGCCCCACGTTGGGCGCCAAATTTGTAACGTAAATTTGTGCCTTAACGCACCACGTTACCTACAGCTGGCCCAAGCTATTTTTCCTTCCTTTAATTTACTCTTTCGAGATGGGCGCCAGGCACTTACGCGCCGGAAGGAAAAATAACGAGATGTTCGGCTAGACTCAACCCGGGCTAAGTACAGCTGTTCGAGGCAGAGTGGGTGGTTCGGACGGTCAAGCTAAGAATTATTTTCGAATAAAAGGCAAATGAAATCAATTAATTAAAATAAGTCATCAAAGTCAAGGAAGAAAGTCAATCAATAAAATATTGTCACTAAATACACCAGACAAGAACAATAATTAAAAGCAGATTAATAAAACAATACCAATAAATAATTTAAACAACAATAGCAGGTACGGGACTTATAAACTTCTTTATTCCTGGCGAACAACTATTAATTTTTATAAACATCGATTGAGAATTCAAATAAAATGTCCCGTAAAATTAGTCCCTCTTTTTAACAATTTTCTAAATCTAGTTAGGTATCTTAGTTTTAATCTTTAATTCAGCGGTACCAGTTATCCCGTTCTCTGTCTCTCTCTCATACACTGTAGATATTGTATAGCTTATCACGCTCGTTACGAATTTCGAACAAAGAGCACCGACAAAGTCAAATATTCGGTTGTCTCTACGCACAGTTCGCGATACGGCCTATCCCGAGCTAATTCAACATACATCCAAAAAACCATAACAACGGGACGTCGGGAAGTCACGTACGCGAGCTTCGACTAGTTCGAATCTCCTAGCCCGAAAATCACAGGCAAGCAACGGCTAATAAGTGGAGAACAAAGAATGATTAATAAGCCCCCAAATTATATAAAACGAAAATGAGAGAACCCCAGTTAAATGACTGACGTCCGAAATAACGATAATAAGACTAATAAACAATACTAACAATAATAACCGAACTAATAAAAGCAACGAACAGTTTAACAAAGTGAGATACGCTACCGACCATAAAAGTCCCTCAAGACCAAGTACAACAGACGGGACGACGACCGAACTCGCTACTTCCGAATGCAAAACGAAAAATAATAAAGTACTGTTCGATAGAATAAGAAAAGAACAAATAAATAGAATAAATAAAGTTAAATTACGGTACGTCAGTCTAATTCAAACCAAGGCGTTAACGCCAAGCAGTCCAAGGCAATAAGATAAATAAAAAATAAATAAACTAAGTCATATAAATGTAAGTCAATTATTAGGTAAAATCCGCGACGCGGTCTATCCCGTTCAAATCCAACACAAACCAACTAACAAATTTAAAACACTCCGGGATAACGGCCTGACGCGCGCACGGTTTAACCGTCTTCAAAACACAATTAAATAATACAGTGACTTTCTCCCGGTTTCTACCAGTTACACGATCTCGAAGTTACACTCTATAGACGCCGCGGTTCCCGATACAAATTAATACTCTGCGCGCGGTGTACCAGAGTCGCAGGTGTGACTAAGCTTGAAGAAAGTAATAGACAACAAATTGAATGATAAAATAATAAAATAATAGCGAAAGACCGCAGAAGGGAAGAGAGCTCACCGGGACGATGACGATGCAATGTTCTCGTAGTCCGGGAAACCTCGAAAGGACGTCGAAAGATTCTCTCCTTGATTTCCTTTCGTACAGTGGCGGATAGTAAGATGCTCATTTTCCGCCTTGTGTTCGAGAGAGACAATGCTACTCTTCCTCGCCTCGATAATAGTTTGCGTGATGCCAAAAAGTAGAGCGGGACACACATACAATATGTGCTACGTCTTGTTCGCTCAACGGTCACCGGGAAAAAGCCCTGAGGTTCTGCCGGCATGTGTGCCTGTCAACTATGATCCCCACTTAACCCGCCAAATTCGGTTAATTGGGGGAACCTGTGTCGCACGATGACCGCGACTAGTGCCTCAGCTGGACGATATATTAATTAGCGACAGACAATACCAGCGTTGCGTAGTCCAACAGATGACCCCCTGAGATATCTAGATTTCCGTGGGTCGACGGCGGCTGAGGATAGAAAGCCGCGTATCATTTGGTACGTCGCGCGGGACAACGATATATCCCGACAGGGAAATATGCGAAACATCGGTCCAGATAAAAGGCCGAATCCCGAAGCCTTCAGTTGTTGCATGTGTTGCTCTCCTCTTCTTCGTACTCTATCTCCGTCCCTCGGACGTATAAATCGCATTATATATAAAAAAAAAATAAAACAGGAAAAAAAAATGGAAATAAAGAATAAAATTAAACACGAAAATCATCCCCTACAGCCCTGTGCGATCGTGCTGGTAGCCGTCGAGCGAGGAGGACGTAGCCTGAATATTCTGCCACGTTTCAATATGCAACATTTATTTCACAGTATCGTCGATCGTGAGAAGACTACATGGTGAAGATTTCTCCTCTTTCTTATTCTCTTCCTCTTCGTCTGCCGACCAAACATCCATATACGATTCTCCTCTAAACGGATGTTCGCGAAGCCAATTTTTTATTTGGAAAGCCTGGAGAATTGCACAATGCGCAGACGCTGTATCATTTATCATAGCGTATCTAAAGCATTGTCGCAAAGATTTCGGCATAAATGTGCACGATGGAGCGCCCTCCTCATCCTCCAGCTTCGAAATTTCACGACTCGTGATATCCCAATAAGTATAGCCTTCTCGTGACCGCGTGCATGGATACGTATTGTTTTTCGCGAAATTTGACGCAAGTTAGCGTATGCTTGTTTACAGCTCACATCGCCCTCGTACCATTCAAGACCATGAAATTATTTTGAGAGAAAATTATTCTGGCTTCTCGAATGCTGTGGTAATTTGGAAAAGTGACACGGTGGTGCGACGGTCCAATGAGCAGAGTACGGTATATCCACTGCTACCACGGCAATTTCTTTTGTAATAAATTCCGAGTCTTTACCACGTATTCCCTGTGTATCCATGATGATATCCATTTTCGCGTCTAATCTGTACAGATGCTCAAGTTCGACTGATTAGTTACTCACAAAGTCGCTTCTACGTCTCTTAACACGATACAATTTTATTCCGACATCAGCAGATTTTTTCGCTTATCCGGTGTTGGGAAATCAGCTGACGCACGGCAATTATCGATAAGCGCCACGCATCGACCTGTTGCTTATGGTGTTCTGCTGCGCTTGGCTGTCGTGCGAACAGCTGAGACAGCGCTTCGTATGCATGTTACTCAAACGAGACACCACGGTCTCTCGTTCGACTGCGGCATCCCACAACGACGCTTTTATACGGTTCAACCATCTTGAAATTGTTGACACTCGCGTGAAAACCTCATAGGCAGCTTCAACCACTGCTCTCACCTCGGAATTTTTCACCGCTTTTCTCCGGATCTACTCAACTCAGAAGTGCTCAACCGGACTTAAAATACTCGGTAAGCATGCACAGTCATAATTTAACTAAATTCAATGTCGGTGAGGTGGGGAAATCTCAATTTGTGCATCCTCAAAAGTCTCACCTCGTGGCGTGCTTTGCAGCACGGGCTGCTTCACGTTTCACCTCACATATCTCGGTACGCAATTCATATAACTGTATGTTCAGCTCATTAAATTCACTTTGAATTACATTCGTTTATTTATTTTATATCTTTTTTTTTGTAGTAAAACGAGTCATGGTGGAATAAAGACTACGTTCTCTACCAACATCTTTGGTCTGGTTATTTTGCACCTGTCATGAGTGAATAACTCATCCTCTTTCAATATATTTCAAGGAGGTTATCAGGACAGCAATGTCTGAACGAAACTCATCACGAAGCTCGCCTGGCAACCGAGCTGGTGCTGAAGGCTTAGTCGCAGCACAATAGAATCGACGTGCTCGACATCTGCACTACGCTAGCTGACCAAGTTCAACCGACAACGCTGGCGTGGCTCGACACGCTGATCCAGCTGATAGACGAGGTGCATAGGGATTTTCGTAAGGAGCACGAGCTCTTGGAAAGTTCATGGCCCGCATCATACCACGACCATGAGCACTTTGCAAACAACTTGCAAATGACTGAGGCGAAGCTTGCACTCAATGGCAATATTGCAGTAAGGCAAGCAATGGAAAGGCTAGCGCCATCACCGCGACCTGCAATAATAACAACTCCGCCTCGATCTCGACTGGACGCACTCTTTGGCATGACACTCGTCGTGGGAGATGCCAAGTCGCTCGCATCATTGGCGACGAACGTTCTGAGGCCAACAAGGTTTTGGCTTCACTGACCACGAAGGAGCAACTTTAGGACTGCGTGTTGGTAAGGCACCTGAGCAACCAGCTGGACGGAACCACACGAGAAGCCTGGGAAACATATGTGGGGCGTTCACCGAAATTCCCGACCTTCGCCTGGATCGCGGAGTTCGTTGAGACGAAAATAAGAGCATTGGAAATGGTGGAGGCCTAGTACTACTACTACTACTACTACTACTATTACTACAACTACAGACCCGTCGCCCTCAGTACAGACTACCGGTACACCACTATCGCGCCTCGAATCTGAGCTCAGTGAAATTCTAAACTCTCACTCGTACAAGAGCAAGAGAGAGAAATGAACAGCGTACCAATAGGTTCTACAGCGTTATCTCCACTTGATTGAGTACGATAATACGGTACCGAATATTCCGTCAAAACGAAAAATAGCAATACTCTATAGCCGCGAGAATAAAATCGACGACGTTTTAATGAACGAAGTTAAGGGGCTATACCAGTGTGACACTTTCAAAAAATCGATTTTTTTACCTCTTTCAACAGTTTATACTTTGAAGAATATCCTGTAAAAATTTCAAGGCCCTATCTTTAATACTCCTGAATGGCAGCCTTCTAAAGAGCAACCGCTCGTAGGTATAAGATGACCCAACTGCCTGGAGGCGGAGCTCGGAGCTGACGTGATGTTACCTGATTCTTTGGTCACTATAGGGGGAGGCGACACTATAGAGGGGACTCTATAGGGCCATTTGAAATCAGCGTTAGCATTTAAAAAGTACTCAGGAGTTGTTCAACGTAGTTAAACGAACGAAAGGTTTAGGAGGAAAGAGTAAGAATACCGTGAAGCTAACTGACAAAGTTATTAATAAACTCCAGAAATACTATGGATTGGCAATTACCAGGCATCAAGATAATGTTGATAAAATGTTTTAAGAAATTTGGGCTACCTTGCATTATTTGTCATTGACAGACGAAAATCCGAACCACGGAAATTGCCCTGCAGGTGCGAATAGCTGGTGCTCATATCGCCGCGCTAAAGCTCAAGGAATGGACGTATCACAGTTCAAAGATGATTATCTGCCACTTGACAAGGGTGTTACGAAAGTTTTGGAACCTATTTATACTGACTTGAATTCAAGGGAATTACTAGAGCGATGCAAAGGAGGGAACACGCAGAATAACATGGAAAGTTATAACGGCTTGCTCTGGCACTTTGCTCCAAAGCACCTTCATAATGGATTGAAAACGATCGAGCCCGCTAATTTCCTTGCAGTCTCAATATTTAACGATGATTTTTATGCCATTCTAAAAATGCTACAAGTAATGAACGTCATCATCGGTCTTATTACAAAAGAATATGCCATGGAGAGAGATGACAGCCGAATCAACCAGGCGGAGTTACGTCATGAAGCATCCTCAAAAGAGGGACGAACAGCTCGGAGAAAAGGTTCAGCCTCTCAGCAGGCATTATTCGAGGAAGAGGAGGGTCCATTGTATGGGACAGGAATAGCTGATTAGCAGTTTTTATAGTAAATATAATGTTATCTTGCAAAAATCGATAGTTAATTCTTTAACCCTTAGCGGCCACACGGGGTAACTAGTTACCCCAGGCTCAGGAAAAGGGAAATTAGAGGTCTAGAACCTTTGAAATTGATACAAGTAACGTCATCTGCTGGTAGTAGACAAGTGTGAGATGTGACTCCATTTCATAGTAAGCCACATATATGACCAGTTTTTAGAACGCCATCTATAAATCGACGGATAAAAATCATTTGAAATGTTGAGAAATTTTTCAACAAACATGAAACAATCGGTTAGAAGTCTTAAAACACCCATATATCTTGTACAACTCAGTTTTTCAGCGTGGGGTAATGAGTTACCCCATGTGGTCGCTATGTGGCCTGGCTGAGGTGTGGCCGCTAAGGGTTAAACGCGTTTTTCTCGAAATAAGATTTTTCCAATTTGCTGACATTGACACTCAAAGAGCAATTATCCGATTGACTTAAAAATTGAACTGAGTACTCTTGAATACATTTACTCTACAATGGCACAGGATATTTTTAATTGGATGGAAATTGACAATTTGGCATTGAAAAAAACGACCATTTTTAGGCAAAAAAACAGACCTTCTTTTCATAACCACACCATTTTGTTAGATTTGGATATTTTTCGAAAATCCCGTGTCATTGTATAGGAAATACCTTTCAGTTTAACGACATTTTTTCCTGTCCCGGTTTCAACTACTCAATCGGCCCGAATCATATCAGCAGTGGAGAAACTTTTTTTTTTGCGTCTCCGAAGGCAGCGCATAAGTCGCTTGGATGTGTATATTTTTGTATGAAAAAATTATGTAATATAGGGCAAATATAGCCAAATATATTCTTCTTTTTCCGAAACATAAATTGAGTACTTTTCTTCCAAAAAATTCCTCAAAATTACCCAAATTTTCAGCGTTCACACTGTATAGCCCCTTAAATCTTGACTCAATGACACACTTATTTTCGATAGCGTAGAAAAACAATTTTAATCTAGAGCAATATCGTTGCTTCGCAACTTGCATCGCAGCGCAGTCGGTAAAAAATGACATGGGATCGTAACGGTGTTGTTTCCATAGACGGCAGAAGAATTTCAAATTTCAATACCGTTGATCTTGTTAACGATGCTATGCAAGCTAGAATACACGAGAAATCCATCGGTAGATCTCACTTTGCCAAACTCCTGCGAACGATACAAATGCCACGCGAATTTATAAGAAATCCTGAGTTACTACACGAGCCTACACCTACATCATCCTCGACACTACAGCGGCGTCTCATTTTACCACGCGATAGTAATAGTAGCAGCAACAGCAGCAGTAGCAACAACGAGGCCGAGACCGCACACTCAAACAGAGATTTAATGCTCACGGCGGACAATGACATCATCAAGGGGGAGGAGGGGGAGGAAGAGAAGGACGAACGATTGCAAAACATCGCGCAAGTGGAGAGCCAACAACACCCTAGTGAATATCCCCTACACAGTTAGAAAAGAAAAAGAAAAATAATCCATTTAACTGGTCATCCTTAAAATTATGAAAATTCTTCAAAAAAAACTATTATGACACCGTTCATCCTGCATCCTATTCTCGAGCAAAAAATTTGTCCCAGGTGGATCGGAGAGTGGCGCGAAAAAATGTTTTACCATGGCTCGAGACACAGGATTCATATAACATGCATCGTCTCGTGCGATGACGATTTTCCCGTCGTACGTACAACGTGAGTAATATAGACGATGTATGGGAGGCTGATTTAGCTGATCTTCGCTCGATATGCATATCTGCTTGTTGTTATCGCCGTGTTGAGCAAATACGCGTGGGTCGAGGCTTTGCGTGACAAAACGAGCGCAAACGTGGCCCGCGGTCTCACACGCATACTCGCACGTAGTAACAATCGTCGCCCGCAGCAATTGCAAACTGATCGAAGCAAAGAATTTATCGGCACTCCTTTTCATCAAATTCTCAAGAAAAAGAATAGCAATTTTCGCGCTGTTCGTAACCCTGATATAAAAGTCTCGATTACCGACCGCTTTAATGGCACAATAAAAGAGCGAATGTGGCGTTACTTTACATATACGCGAATAAGCGTTACATTGATGTTTTACAAAATGTTTCATATGCTTATAATCATACTAGACACAGCGGAACGTGTATTCCTCCGAGCAAGGTGACCCTAGAAAATGCCTCCATAACCCGAGAAAAACTAAAAAGCCTAAATACATTGCTGGTGACTTGGTACGTATCAGTACAGCTAAAGCAACATTCGTAAAAGGATATGAGCGTGGTTGGAGTAACGAGTTATTGAAGATTCAACGAACGATTTGAATAACGAGACTATCGACGGTATTTTCTACGAGACAGAATTATCGCGAGTACGAGTGCTTGCGTCATCTGAGAAGACGAAAGAGAAGAAAAGGACAAACAGGAAGAACGCTCGGAATCACCGTCCCTGATAAATATGAGCTCCAAGGATAGCTCTTCCTTTGCCGTACTACTGAGCAACAGTACTATACAGTATTCTCCGGATGATACGTCGACGAAATTTATTACACAACTACCGAGTCAGATATGTTTGCACGGAGAATTTTCGGTTTCTCTTACGTAAATTGCTTATCTGATGACTTTTTTACATGTTTCTACATTAGGAAATCTCGTATCTCTTAAAAAGTTTGATTATGATTTATCGGGTCTAAATCTTTTAACACGGAGACGCGTAGATAGAGACCAAGTTCCATCTGGTGTATATCGCTCTATAGAAGCTCTTTTGGAGAGTATAAATAAGTAACCTCACGTGGCCGGTCATCTTCGCTTTAAATCGCATCCGAGCGGGCAGGTCGAAGTGGCGCGCGTCTGCGACGATCTACGATACCACGACTTTCGCGTATCGCCCACTATCGCAATGCTACTCGGATTCTCGGAAGAGGCCTGTGGGTCTGTAAAGATAGAACCGCATTGCGAATATACGGAGTCGAGGCCTGCATCTCTCACCGGTGCTATACCAGGTCGCATGTTTCTATACACCGATATTGTAACATAGTTACACCCGCTATCCTGCCAGATTATATTTCGCTATCATAAGAGGCGAGATCACGCTCTAGCGCACGGTAGAATTCGAGCACTAGGTTGGCAAACTCGAACAGAATGTGACGAAAACGAGCTACGTCACACTTAAGGAATTCCCTCGCTGCCGTAAACAGCAGGTCAGCGACCAGCTGGCCTCGCCCGATGGCGAGGGGAAGACGGGTGGCGCGACAGCGGCAACACGAAAAATTATTAAGAGGTTATACGCAGTTATGATTTTCAAAAAATCGATTTTTTTTATTGCATTTTTGTAATGTACATATATTCAAAAGTATACACACAAAATTTCAAGTCGATCCGAGCAATACTTTCGGAGTTATACCTATATGTGTAGAGACGCCTCGGCGCGTTTGAAAGTAGGTGGGGCAGAGGTGTATTGTATTCTTATACATTGTGTGAGAGTGTAGTAGTGTTGGTTATTACACTGGAAAAATTATTGACATTGTGGTGAAAAGTGCATACTGCAAACAGTGTGAAGTATGGAGAAAAAATATGAACACTGAAGAATATAATGAGTGGTACGAAAGCCATAAAGAAAGTTGCTGTGCAAATCATTCCGGTTCCTCAGGAAAAATGGAGGTCGATTCAGTCATCGAGATGTTCAAGCGTTCGATAGAAAAAATACGGAGTTGTGTACAAATATTACATCGGCGACGGTGATTCGAAACTTACTCGGAGATTTTAAAAGCTTTACCGTATGGTAATGATGAAATTATAAAAAAAGAGTGTATTGGACATGTACAGAAAAGAATGGGCACGCGGCTTCAAGAACTTGTAAAAAAACTGTTGAAACCGTCAACAAGGCCGGAAAAAAATTCAAAAAAAAGTTCTCGGTGGCAAAGGAAAACTTACGGACAAAACAATCGACAAACTTAAAGTTTATTACGGTTTAGCGATTCGGAGAAATTGCAAATCTGTTGAAGATATGCGCAATGCCATATGGGCAACGTATTTCCATTACTGTTCCACTGACGAAAATCCACAACATGAAAAGTGCCCGGTTGGGCCGGAGTCATGGTGTTCTTGGCAGCGAGCAGCAGCAGCAGACAAACTGACCGAACTTGAGCACGATTACCAGCCATTACCCACGGATGTTGCTGAAGCTGTGCGTCCAATTTACGAAGACCTCAGCAGCGAGACATTATTGGAACGATGTGTAGGCGGCTTTACACAAAATAATAACGAGAGTTACAACCAAATCATCTGGAAAATTACGCCGAAAATCATTCCGAGTGGCTCAAAAATTGTTGAAATGGCCGCAAATATCGCCGCCGGTATGTTTAATGGAGGTTCAATTTCCCTTTTGTACCATATGAATGCAATGGGACTGTCTTTGGGGCCCAATGCGCATGCATATGTACAAAAGGAGAACAAAGAGCGCGTTACGCTATCCGAGCGCAGGGCGCACGAAACGACACGAGAGGGAAGGAAGGCTCGAACACAGCACCAAATTGAATTGCTGGAGGCTGCTGAAGGAATGGAAAGTTTATTATATGGCCCTGGAATAGACGACACCATGTAAGTTGAAAAAAAAATTTTTTTTCTGTGTGTGAACCGGTTTTGAAACTTTAAACGCGTTTTTCTCCAAACAGCATTTTTCAAGTCAGTGTACACGATATCTCAAAAACGGCTTGTTCGATAGGTCTAAAATTTTAACTTAGACTTCTTAGATACATTTTCTAGTAATTAATCGTTCCTTTTGTCAATCCGATACTTATTTTCCATTTTATCAACAATTTAAGGTCAAATTTTACATAAAAAATCGAAACCATTTTTTTGAGAAGCCGCCATTTTGTGAAAATTCAATATTTTTATTAACCGACCGATTAATTACTAGATAATCTAATATATTAACGAAATTTGTTTGGTTTTTTAATTTCAGATAATCCAATCTTGAGTTACGATGTACACCGTAAATCGTCTTTTTTTAGAGGAGGTTCCGGAAATCGCCTGCAGCGCCATCTATAATCAGCATTTTTATAAATAAAAATTTTGTTTACGTTCTTGAAAGATGCTTTTATAGCCACAAAAATTTTCAAATTAATAAATTCAAAAGTCTTTTCAGGATAAATCCTTGAAAACCCGTCTTTTCTTGCCTCATAACTGCGTATAACCCCTTAAAGCTCGTTCGATTAAAAATTATAGAGAATAATGATGTAGAGGGGAACAGGCCAGCGGGGCAGGGTATAAAAGAGCCTGCAGGAGAGAAAACGCTCTCTTAGCTCTCAGTTTTCAATTCTGAGCTCTTCTCTGAAGTTTTATCTCTTATGTGCATCTCGGTGAAAAGTAGCCAGTTCGTGCATTATGAAGTTTGATTCAATGTGTCGAGATTTAAATAATTCTACATCGACGTTTGCAAAGTAATTAAGAAAATCGAGTTTGTGTGGTGAAGAATGAACACAGTTAAAAAAGGAAAGATAGGCGAGTGGTCTAAGTAATAAGAAAAATAAGTAGTGGGATTTAGAATCTAGTGATATTGAATTGAATAGAATCTAGCGAATAATATTTAATTGAATAAAATTAAGCGAATAATATTTAAGCGAATAGAATTTAAGCGAGTAGCATTTAAGTGCATAGTTTTTAAATAGGTAGAATAAGCAAGTAGTGAGTAAACGAGTAGGTTAAAGTGGATAGGAAGGAAGTAGAACGAGTGGTAAATAGAGAGGATTATAAGTATAATAGAGATATCGCCTTTAAGAGCACGTTTGATGCGCTTGGTTTGATTGTGTAGGTTGGGTGACAGGCCTACTACCAACGGCAAATACAATAACAACTGAAGTAGCTAGGTGTACCGAGAAGCTACGTGAACGAGATTGACGAAAAGAATTGCAGAATAAAACCGAACATCGATATTCTTCTAATTGTTTTGGTGAATAAACCCTACGTTTGCCTACCTGGAAGTCTAAATTAATTATCCCTGTGTTCGAGCCCGAATTCTTCGCCTCGGAAGATAAGAATTAATGCTAACGATAGTGTTGGATAATCAGCTGGCGCACGGCGATCGATATTCGCCGTGCGTCGACCTGTTGCTGTACTCAAGCATACGTCGTTCGGTTGAGCCGAAGATAGCCGAGGCAGGGCTTCGCGAAGCCGAGGATGTGCCTCGGTGGCACGCCGCGTCGAGCGAGAGGATGTCTCTCTCGCTTGACTTCGGTTTCGCTCACAGGCTATCTCGCTCAACTGACTTCAGCGCTCAACGTTAATTTCATATTCCACTGCCATATTGAAAATTCAGTCACTTTTGCTGCGACATCGAGGAACAGCGCACCACTTTCTTGGATTTTTCTCGTTGGCTTTTCGCTCAGGACGCTCTCATCACTCTCAACAGGACTCAAAATCAGGTACGAGTACGTTGCTATAATTTACCGCAAATTCAATGGTAACGAGGAGTTGCATGCTCATCGGTACATCTACATTTTTGGCCTCACTTTTTGGCGGCATTGCAGCACATGTCAAGCCACGTTTTTCTCACCATCATTTGCCGGTATAATTAATATAATTATGCAGGTGTACTATATTCACTGTACTTTTCCCCAGAATATCTGCTGGAAGAGTACAGCGGCTATACACTGCTCATTTTGAGCATCCTCAATATGTGTTGTGTTGTGCTACGCAGTGCTGCCTGCGTAGCTGGTCTCATACGTATAGAGTACTCAAGCAATTTCAATTGCAAGTGCTCTCATTTGTTCACTGCAACCTCTCTGCATTAAGCTGCAGAGAGTTTGCTGTGAATTATAATAACACCTTACGCACTCATACATCTCACTGCGTTGCATGCTCCGCAGCACTGGCTGCGGTGCGTACACCGCTCTCAGTACTCACAGCACACAATTAATATAATTGTGTGCTGGTTCTCAGCTCATATAATCAAATGCAGTTCAATTAATTAAATTCAGTTTTCTAATTCTCAAATTTTTGGTGTATTTATTTTCATTATTTTGTATTTTTCTAAATTCAGTATACTTGGTGTTTCATCTCAGATTAAAAATAACTGGTTTAAAATGTATTATTACAGTATGTGTGCGGAAAGTAATAAACCACTTTCTCCAAATTCCATCTACTAGTCTGGTTTTATTTCCACCCTGTTGTGAGTGAAGTCTCATATTTTTCCAATATATTCGCAGGTTCAAGATCTGTCAAACAACACCATCGGACGGATTTCTCAAACAGATAGAAATTACCGTTACAATATTTACGAGAGCTATATTACAGGCGATGTACAAACACCCCTCTTACGAGTTATTCCCATTGATGCTGACGACTTTCAGTATGATTCGATGAAAATTAAATCGTTTTTGACGCCACGATATATACCTCTCTTGCGCAACAATTCACACACTATCGAGATCGATGTAAGAGACGAGTTTGGAAATCCTATATCATTTGAACAGGGAACGTTGACTGTAACACTAGAGAGCGCGAAAATCAGGCAGTAATCTCAAAACCAAAGCCTCTGAAAAAATTGACACTCTCATTCGGGGGTCTGGTCATAAAAAGCGCTGAATTTCGCGAACTCCTCATTCATCGAACGAACGTAAATGGCAATGGCAATGTCAATTTTCTCGATAGACTGAACTATTTATCCATGGCTCTTAGCGATTTACCTAAGGCCTTTGGTTTTGCGGATTAGGTGGCAAAAGGTACATTCCCGCATTCATTCAACACATCGGAATATCAGAATTACACAGGTCCTGTACGAGCTCTGTACGTTTACTCGCCCGATACAACGTTCTCAGCGGATCACGAATGACTTTTAAACTAGTTTGAGAAAGAATTGAATCTCGTCGACTATAAACTTGATTTTAGGTCGGAATTTGTGGAATATTGTCATACAGATGTTACGGTTTTGAGACGCGCGTGTCTAGCTTTTCGCAAGTTACTTATACGTTGCGGAAGTGTGTGCCCCGTTACAGAAGCTTGTACGATAGCATGAGCATGTATGAGAGTATTTCGAAAGAATTTTCGACAGGACGATCGCATTTCGGTGTTACCATCAAGGGGATACCGCTAGGGTGATAAGCAGTCGCGCAAAACCGTCGCATAGCTCGTATGGCTCGTGCGCGAGCGCAACTGCGTTATCGCTCATGCTGGACGATCGAGAGAGTATCGCCCTCCGACTGGCCTACCAGCGGCTAATGGATACTACGTGGAGGCGGGGGTGCATCACGTTCTTCAATTTTACGGCTGCTTTTGGCATGAATGTCAGCAATTTTATTGCATGAAGAGAAAGGCTCGAATGAAATTCGGTGATACAATGGATGACCGATACGAGCATACCGTTTTTATTTCCAGGCGAATCGGATCGAAAGGGCACACTCGAAGCGAGATATGGGAATGCGATTTTGACAGATTACTCGAAAATAACGAGAAAATGTCGTTATACAAGAAAAACCACTCCATGGTCAAGCAGATTCCTCTCGAGCCACGCGATGCGTACTTTGGCGATCGAACGGACAATTTTATGAGTCTTTACGATGTCGGGAATGGGGAGCAGATACGCTATGTGGATGTGTGCTCGCTGTATCCATGGGTGTGTAAGAACGGAAAATATCCCGTTCGACATCCGTAATTGTACGTAGATGACGAGTGTCGAGAACTTGTAGGACTTGAAAACGATCTAAGTGCTGTCGAGAGTATCGTGAAATGCGTCGTAGTAGCACCGAGCGATTTGCATCTGTCCGGACTGCCTGCTCGCATGCATGGAAAACTAATTTTCCCCCTGCTTAGAACATGCTGTACAGACATGGATACATTCGCTGGTTGCACACACCCTGACGAGCTGATGGTCGAACTGAGAGTGTATGCTACCGGTTAATCATAAGATCATATACCAGGTGTATGCATAAGTTTTTTCCGGTTTTTTGGTAAAAAAAACACGTAATTTTCAAGGGAAATTAATTTTTGTTTTATTCAAAATATTGGCCATCGGCTTCTACACATTTCGCCCATCTTTCAGGTAACTTATGAATACCATGCTAGAAAAACTGCTTGTCTTTTGCGGCAAACCATTCGTCGAGCCATTTTCCAACTTCCTCGAAATTGCTGAAGTGCTGCTCTGGGAGCGTGTGCCCCATTGATGCGAAGAGGTGATAGTCAGATGGCGCCAGGTCTGGCGAATACGGCGGGTGCGGAAGGATGTCCCATCCAAGCGATTTCAAGGTGTCTTTCACTGCTTTTGCTGTGTGAGACGGCGCATTGTCGTGTAACAAAATCACTTTGCCATGTCTTCTGGCCCATTCCGGTCGTCTTTCGATTAATGCGTGGTTTAAATTAATAATTTGTTGGCGATAGCGTTGTGTATTAACGGTTTCGCCGGGCTTCAAGAGTTCATAATACACAATACCGCTCTGGTCCCACCAGACACAGAGCATGGTCTTCTTGCCGAAGCGATTTGGCCTTGGTGTTGAAGGACCGGCTTCGCCAGGTGAAAGCCACGATTTTTTCCGCTTCGGGTTTTCAAAATAAATCCATTTTTCGTCACCCGTCACAATTCGATGCAAAAATGATTTCCTTTCGTGGCGTTGAAGCAGCACTTCACAAGTGACTTTGCGATTTTCTATTTGACGTTCATTCAAATCGTGTGGGACCCATTTACCGAGTTTATTGATCTTCCCCATTACTCGTAAACGTCTGCTGATTGTTTCTTGTGACACATGTAATGCTTCTGCTAATTGCCGTTGAGTTTGAGTTGGGTCATCATCCAATAACTCCTGCAATTGCTCGTCTTCGCATTTTTGTGGTCTACCAGAGCGCTCACTGTCTTTCACATTGAAATCACCACTTTTAAATTGTCGAAACCTTGTCTCACATGTTCTAATCGATGGAGCGTGTTCACCATATGTTTCTACCAGCAAACGTTGACTTTCAGCAGCCTTTTTCTTTTGATTAAATAAGAAAAGCAATGCGTGCCGCAAATATTCTTTTTCAGGCACAAAACTCGACATGATCACTAAACGATAAAACAAAGACGCTAGTTTTTTGCGGACTCAACTTGTGTGTGTTTGTAGGTTAATGTGAGACGAACAAAATGACGTATGTGTCAAATTAATACGCTGCGTACTTTTCGCTGGCGCCATCTCTTAGTTAAACCGGAAACAACTTATGCATACACCTGGTATGGTGTAATGTCATTTGTGAAATGTCTAATTCCAAAGATCGACGAGGAATCGACAAACCTGGGTTTTCTTCAACACTACGGGCTACGGCAGCAATATTCTCAGTTGTTCTTAAGCGACGCACACGGTTTCGATTCTTCACATCACTAACTTGTCCCAACAGCTCAAATTTTTCCACCAGTTTCATTATTGCCGGCCGAGAAAGTGTTTCACGACGACCAAAAAATGCTTTAGTTTTGCGAACTGTGACTGCAAAATTTTCACCATTTTTGTAGTGGATTTTAACAATTTCAATGCGTTGTTTAAGCGTGTATCGTACCATTTTTAGTAATGGCGTAGTTTTTACTTGTCAAATGTCCAAATATGACAGCTTTAAAATTGACAGCTGCCCAAATAGCAGGCTATTCAAAATGAAACCTCTTATTGGAAAACCCTTTACAACGCGCCTGCTCAACGGAACGGTTGATCCAGGGTCGGACTCGCCCAAAATGTTAAAGTCTAAATGTAGATTCGAACCTGATTGTTTGGATCCTCGTCGGTAACTCGAGAACATATAATTTGTACTTTAATTCCTTATCATGTCTTGTGATAAATAACGGAAAGTTGCCGTTATATAAATAAACAACCAATTTACTATTTATCGTAAATTCATGCGTTTATCTACTTCACGCGAGATCTATCTCCTTATCGGCGAACAATCTCAAATAATAATTTTTTAAATGTTATACCGTCGACCGTATTATCCTATTTACGCGTTACCGGCATAACAATTTCTACGAATGTTGAAAATAGGAATATGTATACCAGGTGCACAAGTATAAAATGCGGATTTTTTTTCTAAAACAACATGATAAATGCGGAAGAATGATAAAAAGTGCTTTATTCAAAGTATGCTCCATCACTTGTTATACATGTTTTCCGTCTTTCGGGCAATTTGTGAATACCACGCCAGTAAAAATCTTCCCCTTTTGCTGCGCACCATTCATTGAGACATTTTGTCACATCTTCGTACGAACCAAAGCGCTGCTCGGCAAGTGCGTGACCTATCGATGTAAACAAGTGGTAATCGGAAGGAGCCAAGTCTGGTGAGTAAGCCACATGAGGTAGCACTTCCCAGCTGAGTGCTTCCAACGTGTCGCGACCTGGTTTTGCCGTATGTGATGGAGCATTGTCATGAAGAAAAATGACTTTGTGTTGCCTCTTTCGGAATTCTGGCCTTTTCTCAAGCAGCGAGCGGTTCAAATCGGTTAATTGTTGTTGGTAACGTTTAGTATTAACCGTTTCCCCAGGTTTTAACAGCTTATAATAGACCACGCCCCTCTGATCCCACTAAGCACAGAGCATCGTCTTTCTGCCAAAGCGATTCGGTCTTGCGGTCGATGTGGATGGTGCGCCTGAGACTACCCGTGATTTTTTACGATTGGGAGTCTCAAAATAAATCCATTTTTCATCCCCTGTAACTATACGATGCAAAAACGACTTCCGTTTGTACCGAGCGAGCAAAATGTCACATGTGTTTTTGCGCTTTTCCATTTGCCTGTCGTTCAACTCATATGGTACCCATCTACCGGTCTTCTGAATCTTTCTTATCTCTCGTAGCCGATTGGAAACAGTTTGTTGACTAACGCTCGGCGAGTTGTTTTTGTGTTTGCGAATCATCGTCGTCCAACAATGCTTGCAATTCCACACCTTCGTATTTTTTGGCGGCTTTCCACGTACCTTGTCCGCAACATCGAAGTCAACACTTATGAAACGCCGAAACCATCGTTCACACATATCTTGCGATGGAGCATATTCACCATAAGCTTCTTGAAGTAGTCGGTATGATTCAGCAGCAGTTTTCTTCAAATGAAAACAAAAAATTTACGCTGTCTGCGAATGCTCTTTGTTCGGTATAAATTTTGACATATTGAACACAACAACTGAACACTATGCACACACTTTTCAATTTATCACTCATGCGCGTCTGACACTTGTTGATAACGCGACAAAATGGCGCAATGTCAAATCTTTATAGCGCAACTGCATTCGTGCGTCATCTGTTGTCTGAAATCCGCATTTCATACTTGTACACCTGGTAAATATTGTATTAACCCCTTGCACTATTTTCACGAGTCTGACTCGTGATGAAAATGTTAGGCCAAAATTGAATATCACGAGTCAGGCTCGTTGTTTAATTTCATGTCAAACGTGAATATCACGAGCCGTACTCGTGGTCTTAATCTCGGGCTAAACAAGAACGTCTGAAGTTAGGCACGGCTTGTTCCGAATTTCAGCGTAGTGCAAGGGGTTAAGCATAAGTAGTGGTATGACTAGCCTGCAGGGGACAGGATTATCTTAAACTCAAGCTTATTGACTGTCATATTTTATTGTGCCATTATTAGATAAAAACAGGCCGATTGGTCCACGTATATGCGGTGAAATACGATCACCGCGAAAAATTATCATTACGGACGCATGAGTGTACGAGAGAATGATACACTATTCCACTAGTCTCCCGATCAAGTATTGCTCTACTATTAGTGCAAGAAATACGAGCGAATGGAGCGTGCTTTGAAACTAGTTCTACATGTGTCACATCAATACACCACCAGGCAGTCTTTAGGCGCAAATCACAACTACTTATTCTCTGCTCAATCTTAACACGGTGGTTGTTATGGATTACGATCCTACTATCGATAAAGCGAATAGCGAAGCGCGATTTATCGGAGCATGCAAGGAACTATGGTTGAGGCAAGCATATCCAAGAGAGCGAGAATGGTTGAGGCGAGCGTATACCAGGTCTATAAATATGAAACCGGAATTTGCCCATAGATGGCCCTAGCTGTCAATGTAGTTACCGTCAAACCGCGTCATTGGCGCCATTTCCTTGTTGACATCTCTAACAAAGATATTCAACTCACAACAAAACAAGTTTCATACAACAGCATAGTTTGTAACAGCGTTGAACATGTCGAATTTTGTGCCTGGAAACTACGATTCGCGGACAGTATTGATTTTCTGTTACCAATTGAAGAAAACTGCTGCAGAATCGCATCGAATGCTTGTCGAAGCTTACGGTGAGCATGCTCTTGGTAAATCACAGGGTTTTGAGTGGTTTAAAAAATTCAAAAGTGGCGATTTTGACGTGAGAAACGAAGAATGTGGAAGACCACCGAAAAAGTTTGAAGACAGCGAATTGCAAGCATTGTTGGATGGGGATGACGCTCAAACGCAACAACAACTCGCGGATCAATTAAATGTGACACAAGAAGCCGTCTCCATACGTTTGAAAGCTATGGGAAAGATCCAGAAGATGGGAAAATGGGTTCCACATGAACTGAACGAAAGACAGCAGGAAAACCGAAAAGCCACTTGCGAAATGCTGCTCGCCATGTACAAAAGGAAGTCATTTCTGCATCGAATTGTGACTGGCGATGAAAAGTGGATATATTCTGAGAATCCTAAGCGTAAAAGATCGTGGGTTACTCCAGGCGAACCACTGACATCGACTGCAAGGCCAAATCGCTATGGACGGAAGACAATGCTCTGTGTTTGGTGGGATCAGAAGGGTGTGATCTATTATGAGCTGATAAAACCTGGCGAAGCCGTTAATACTGAACGCTACCGACAACAAATGATCGATTTGAATCAACCTTTGCGTGAAAAACGACCAGAATATCAAAAAAGGCAACACAAAGTGATTTTGTTTCATGATGATGGGCTATCACACACAGCAAAACTGGTCAAGGAAACGATTGAGGCGTTTAGTTGGGAAATACTTTCGCATGCGGCCTACTCACCAGACTTGGCTCTGTCCGATTACTACTTATTTGCATCGATGGGACACGCACTTGCTGAGCAGCGCTTTACTTCTTACGAAAATGTACGAAAATGGCTCGATGACTGGTTTGCCTCAAAAGAGCAACAGTTTTTTTGGCGTGGCATCCACAAATTGTTAGACAGGTGGGAAAAATATATAGCTAGCATTGGGCAATACTTCGAATAAAATATTTTTATCATTTTCATACAATAAACGTGTATTTTCTATACAAAAATTCCGGTTTCATATTTATAGACCTGGTAGAAGAGGGAAGATGGCGAAGAAGCGTGTGTCAAGTTAAAAATTGTTTAGAGCAAAGCTAGAAGAGAAATAAAGACGTTTACAAGTTTGAAGTGTACATTCATTAACAAGCATATGGCGCCCAACAAGCAGAATTCACCTACAACTGAAATAACAATAGGTGAAAATTGCAAAAGAAAAATCGATCGAGAAATTGTCAGCGTCGAACGAAAGACGCTGGTGGAAACATCGAGAACAAGCATTCACAGAAAGGACGCACCATCAATAAAGAATGGAATATAAAAATTCCATGATTACATTTTTTCACAAAACAAATTACTAAAAACATCAGAATCAATCTGTTGCAAGTACCAGAATAAACAACAGCATAGTTAACATACATTACCGCGTGAAGTGACGTATACACGAAGGAACGAGCATAACGGAAGTTCACACACATAGAAGGGGGAAAGATCGATACCCAAAGAGATAAATCGAGTCACACGCATAAACACAAGAATAACGTCACAATAATGCATAGCAGACATGGACGATCACATAACCTTGACCGCACGACGAAGAGAGACTGCAGCTGTACATAGCAGCTTAGTGAATCGCTTATATCGACCCTTATTTCTCGTAACGATTTTGGTTCCTGAAAAAAAAAATGACGGAAATAAAAGCCCTGAAAGCAAGAAGAGCTCAGATGAAGAGGCACGTTATACGCACACGGACGTTATTTGCCACGACAGTCGAGCCAACTCAGACTGAAGCAACGGTGCATCTAGCAAAATTTCAGGAACTGTGGGAAAAGTTTGAGGAAATCCAGATTGAGCTGGACTCTAAACGTCAAAACGACGATGAATTGTTTCAAGTGGATCAAAACGATGGAGAAGCCGAAAGAGCGATTTTCGAAAATAACTACTATCAGGCAGCCGGAAAAGTACAAGAAATCGATCGACAACAAGCAGCGAATCGGGTAGGCCACCCTATGGCAGGACAAAACAACCAAGGTAATGGCAGAAACAATGATACGAGGAGACTCAGGCCAAAACTTCCAGTGATCAAACTTCCGGAGTTCAATGGAGGATATACGAAGTGGATGTTTTTCAAAAACAGTTTCGAGACAACAATCCATCAGGACGAAGACCTTACAGCAATGCAGAAGCATCGATACCTAGTCGGTGTCCTATAAGAGGAAGCGTGGCAGGTAATACAAGAATTCACCATCTCAGACGATAACTACGGCCGAGCGTGGAAGCTGTTAAAGGATACGTACGACAACCAGATGATGATAATAGAAACGCATCTGAACGAAATGCTGGAATTTACAGCTATCACAAAAGAAAATAAAGCAGACTACATCAGGCAATTCATTTGGCACATACAGACTCACGTTAAGTCATTAGGAGGGCTGGAGCAATCTGTTGGAGAGTGGGAAACCATCATCATACACTTCTAAAAAAAACGACTGGATTTCGCGGAGCAGCGCGATTGGCAATACTCTGTAAAGGATAAAATACCAGCGGATATACCAACTCATGAAGAATTTATTAAGTTCCTGACGGATCGCTGCCACATGCTACGAGTCCTCCAGCAAACAAAAGAAAAGCCACCGCTTCAGAAGCCAGCTTCGTGGACAAGGAACGGAAAAAAGGTATCTCTTACCATGACGTCGATCAACTGCAAAATCTGTGCAGCTGATCATCCGGTCTACAAATGCGAAGAACTATTCAATATGTCGCTGCCGGATAGATATAACACAATAAAAGAAAAGCTACTGTGCACGAACTGTCTCAACACGGGACATTATTCGAAAAACTGCAGGTCGTCAGCATTCAAGCAATGCTCGAAGCAGAATAATACTATTCTACATAGAGATCGGCGAAGCAACCAAAGGAATCACCAGTGGTAACGTACTGCTCAAAGAGTAGGACAACAGAAGGGATGCAGAACACCGCGACCTCCAGCGAAGAAACCACATCAGGTGGCGTTCATAATGCGAAAAATCCAGCGTCGCGCGTGCTTTTGTCTACCGCCCGCGTCTACGTACACAAGACAGACGAGAGTAGGGAACTTTGTCGCGCGTTACTCGATCCTGGATCACAGTTAAGTCTGGTAACGGAGAAGTTAACACGAAGGCTCAAGCTACGATGCCGATCCGAAAATCGAGATATTAGTGGCATCAGCCAAAGGAGGACGACCGCTCGAAAGGTCACTGAAATACAAATCTCATCGACTTACAGCGACTTCACAGCAATGCTTAAGTACCTCGTATTACCAAAGATTACGGAAGAATTGCCTCAGAGTAAGATTGATGTGAAGAGCATCGTCTTACCGAAAGAAATTTAGCTATCGAACCCGGGCTTTGAAGAACCGGGAGCTATCGATCTGGTGCTTGGAGCCGCCCTATACTGGAAGATAGTTCTAGGTATGCCACGAAACCGAATCGAAGGGCAACCTGCATTGCAGAATACCCAACTCGGGTGGATACTAGGAGGAGAAATGAAAGCGTCATCGCCAGACTTACCATCGGCGTGTCTAGCCATATCAAATGATAAAATAAGCGAATAAGTTAAACGTTTCTAGAAGCAAGAAGCTCTTCCGGACGTACATCACTACATGAGCGAAGAGAAAGCTTGCGAAAAAGAGTTCAAAATACTGTTTAAAGAGATGAGTCAGGGCGGTGTATCGTTCGCTTGCCGTTACGCGAGGAAGTTAAACTAGGAGAATCAAAGGACTCAGTCCATCGACGTTTCATTTCAATGGAACGGCGCCTGGCGAAGAATCACGAGATGATATGGAGTTCATAAAAGACTATATTCAACAAGGGCATATGTTCTTGCTAAGAAACGACGAAAAGCCGGAGACCGAAGAGTATTTTTTACAGTACCAAGCCGTTATACGATCGAACAGTTTCACGACCAAACTCCGAGTGGTGTTTGATGCATCTGCTAAAACAACGCTCGGCACATGTCTCAATGACAAACTAATGACGGGTCCGAATCTTCAAAGAGATCTCGTTAATATTATTCTTCGTTTCAGAACTCACGAATGTTCCGGCAGATTCTCGTCAACAAAAAGGATTGTACATTGCAGCGGATACTATGGAGGGAAAACCGTAAAGAACCAGTTCGAATTTTCGAGCTCAACACCGTGACTTACGGCACAGCTTGCGCACCATACTTGACGATGCGATGCCTTCGACAAGTAGCACTGGAAAGCAGCGATGATTTACCGCAGGTAGCGAACGCAGTTTTTGAAGATTTTTATATGGATGATAACCTAACAGGAGCGAAAAATTTAGAAGACGCAATTGAGCTGCAGAAAAGGCCCTCGCAATTGCTAAGGCGAAGTCAGTTTAATCTCAGGAAATGGCGATCAAACGACCAACGAGTGCTACAGCATGTATCCAAAGAATGTAAAACGGACACGATATTCGTAATCGATAAAGAAGGGGCCTTGAAGACTCTCGGCTTGCTGTGAAATCCTACCTCGCATCGCTTCCAATACGAGGGTCAATCAATAAATAGTCAGCCTTGGGCCATCTGTTGGTCGAGGAAAGAAATCAATAGCGACGTTTAGTAGTGCCATCCTTCACATGACTGTTGTCAAAGTTTCAACTCGCTGCGATGTTTAGTTTGCGTTTGACAGCCATCGAAAGACAAACAACTTTTGTGTTTTTACAAAAATGGAAAACATTGAGTATCGTGCAGCGATTCGATTTTTGTTTTTGAAAAAGAAAACGAACAATAAAATCAAAGCGGAGCTAGACGAAGTTTATATGGACCTTGCACCTTCGTTATCAACCATTAAATATTGGACAGCTGAATTTAAACGCGGTCGTACGAGCATTGTTGACGATGAACGTCCAGGTCGTCCAAATGAGGTCGTCATACCAGAAACAATTGAAAAAGTCCACGATATGATGTTAAATGATCGGAGACTAAAAGTACGTGAGATTGCTGAGGCCACAGGCATGTCATATGGCTCAGTGATTTTAATCCTGAGTGATCAGTTGGGTATGAAAAAGTTATCCGCAAGATGGGTGCGGCATTTGCTCACTGTCGACCGTAAAAGAGAATATGTAGCTGATTCAAAGGCGTGTTTGGCGATCTATAAGCGTGATCCTGTTGAGTTTTTGCGTCGTTACGTAACCGTGGACGAAATATGGATCTATCACTATACACCAGAGACAAAGGAATAATCGAAACAATGGACTTCACCAACCGAACGTGCTCCGCAGAAGGCGAAGACGGTGCCATCGGCCGGTAAGGTTATGGCCACAGTTTTTTGGGGAGCACGCGGCATAATCTACATTGATTACCTTCCGCCGCAAGAAACGATTGATGACGAATCAAGACAATGCACGCGTTCACACGTGCCCAGTTGCCATGGCCAAAATTCATGAATTTAAATACGAATTGCTTTCGCATCCACCGTATTCGCCAGATTTGACCCCCTCCGACTCCTTTCTGTTTCCAAACCTTAAAAAATGGCTTGGCGGAAAGAGATTTGGTTCCAAAGATGACCTCATCGCCGGAACAAAGACCTATTTTGAGGACCTTCCGAAATCGTATTATTCGGAGGGCATCAAAAAATTCAAAGATCGTTGGAATAAGTGTATCGAGCTAAAAGGAGATTATGTTGATAAATAAAAAGATTTTTGTTAAAAAAAATGCGATTTTCTTTACCAAGCCGACTATTTATTGATCGACCCTCGTACCATGTAGAGATCTCGAGCTCACAAAAGGTAATAAAATAAATTATATTGTCAAAGATAGCTCAATTCGTTGATCCCTTAGGGCTCGTAGCGCCGCTATTCATCAACGGGAAAGTCATTATGCAACAGCTTTGACTACTAGACCTAGATTAGGACCAACCTGTTCCGAAAGATCTGCTCGTTGCATGGGAAGCGCACTATACATCGTTACCAAAGACCAACGAGTTGCTGATTCCGCGAAATGTCACTTCGGCACGCAAGTCGGAGAAATTTGACGTGTTTGGATTTAGGGATGCCTCGGAAAAGGCATCGGAGCGTGCCTCTATGCAGTGAGTGTAGACAAAAAAGAGGACGTCACCTCTCATCTCATCTGCTCTAAATCAAGAGTACACCATTCAGAATAATTTCGTTGCCCAGATTGGAAATTGAGGCAGCACATATGCTTGCGAGATTGTACACGACAGTTTCTTGAAAGAGAGAAGCGCGACATCGAAACGAACCTGGCGCAACAGCGTATAGTGTGGAAGTTTATACCTCCCCGAATACCTCACTTCGGAGGTATATGGGAAGCGGCGGTTAAAATTACGAAGTGACAACTCTATACAGTTACGCAGGGTGCAGAGCTAACTTTTGAGGAGTGTAGTACTCTCTTGACGGAAATGGAGGCGATCCTCAATTCGACTCCGCTTACACCTTTGTCCAATGATCCTAACGACCTTACAGCATTGAGCCCGTCCCACTTCCTAGTTGGCGACTCACTTGTACAACCTGTTCAGAATGATTATCTTGAGACGTCAGATAACCGATTGTGTAGGTGGAGACACATTTGCAATCTGCGGCAGCAATGTTGGCACCGTTGGCAATCAGAATATCTACAAGAACTTCAAAAGCGGAACAAGTCGACCACCTCCGGGAAAAACATCAAACTCAACGACCTCGTGTTGCTAAAAGAAGACAACGTACCCCCTCTTCAGTGGGTGCTAGGCAGAGTAGCAGAAGTATATCCGGGACAAAATGGAGTGGTGTGCGTAGTTTCCATAAAAAAAGGAGGAGAATTTTAAAGAGCGGTGAAACGGTTGTGTCCGATCTCGATGGATGATCCATCTATCGATTGACGTACCACCCAAGACAACTGTTAGTTCGAATGACGGAAGGACCAGTCATGGATTATTAATAACTCATAATTCGTTTACTTCGCCGACTGACTGATCGTTTGATCTAGCTATGGTTTATTACAAGGTATATTTCAGTTCTATTATGTATAATGTAAACATTAATTGTTTAGTTAATTGCTGTGCGCGCAGAAGAAATTATGGTCTTTAGAAACTACATTGTTTCAAGGGCGGCGGGTAGTAGTGAAGCGCGATTTACCGACGCATGCGATCAAGTATGCTTGAGGCGAGCGTATACAAGAGAGCGAGTATAGTTGGGGCGAGGGTATAGAAGAGGGAAGATGGCGAAGAAGCATAGGTCAAGTTAAAAATTATTCAGAGCAAAGCTAGAAGAGAAATAAAGACCTTTATAAGTTACAAGTGTAGATTCATGAACAAACAGTTGTTGTGCTTCCATATGCCAACGAATATCGAGTCCTATGGAACTCCAAAGCCCGCTTGAAGCGATTTACACTTGGGGGATCGGTTCTAGTAAGCACCGCAGTGTTGAGGGGGCACTAGTATCGCCTCTGCTTGTATGCCTTCACTGACAGCATTCTCACACATGCACCTGTCCCGGTGAGTTGGCTCCGCCTCAGAGACCAATCACGAACTGGGATGATCATGCCAGCTTGTCGCATGATGCACTTGTCTAAATTGATGGTGCGTTCTCTCCCGCACCCAATCGAAAACAGGCGCAAAGTGGGGATCTCATATAACAACATGTGATTTCTCGTATAATTTAGTTATTTTCATCACGATGCCTAATAAACGCTGATCGGAACCCGGTTATGTGTTACATTCAAAAATACAGACAATTGCACTAAAAATGAAACTATTAATCGACCAAGTATACCAAACTGAATTAAAATCCGACCAGTTATATAGCTTAAATATTATAATTACATTTGTATATTTTCTATTTTTTATAATTTTTTTCAAATTAATGTAAACATTGAAGTACTTGCTTTTGTTATTTGTATGCAAATATATAATTACATTTAAAAAATAATTGTACAGAAGAGGCTAGGTGTAGATCATCGATCTTCGTTGATTCGGTAAGTTACAGCACTATCTCTTTCGCATTAGAGACCTATACGAGGTGTAATAAAAAAATAACGGGAATTCTGTAATTTCTCGCGTTGTTTACGAATTTTTTCGTTGCTGTGTTGGTAAGCTTGTCTGCAAAGTTGCTGTACTGTGTTAGCCCTATTTGATATTTAGTCTATTATCAGCTGTCAAGAAGGTCGTCAAGAAGCTGTTAAGAAGGTTTGGTTGGATCGGTGATTGTGAAAATGGATCAGAGAATTGGTATCCAATTTTGCTGTAAGAATGGAATAAACTGCAGCAAAGCTTTAGAAATGTTAAATATTGCTTTTGGTGAGTCTGCTATGAGTAAAACAAGGGTTTACGTGTGGCATAAGGGTTTCCAAGATGGCCGTAAAGACTTTGAAGATTACGAGCGCTCTGGACGGCCCAGCACATCACAAACCGATGAAAACGTTGAAAAAGTGAAAGAAATGATTATGAATGATCGCCGAATCACAATTTAAAAAGTAGCTGATGATGTTGGCATATTAATTGGCTCATGCCATGGCATTTTTTCGGAGGTTTTGGGTATGAAACGTGTGGTAGCAAAATTTGTTCCAAAATTGTTGAATTTCGAACAAGAACAGCGGCGAATGGAAGTTGCTCAGGACTCGCTAAATGAAGTCAACAACGATGCAGAACTACTGAAACGTGTTATAATACGTGATGAAACATAAGTTTAGGGATATGACGTTGAAATTAAGACTGAATCGTCCCACTGGAGGCATTCTGGATCACCAAGACCGAAAAAAGCTTGACAAGTGCGGTCGAATGTGAAGGTTATGCTTCACACTGTATTCAACTGTAGTCAACAAGGAGTACTACTTACAAGTTCAACGCCGTTTGCGTGAAGTAATCGGTAAAAAATGCCTGGACTTGTGGCGAAACAATTCATGGCTTTTGCACTACGATAAAGCACCTGCTTACGCTTCATTGCTTATTCGTAATTTTTTTGGCCAAAAACGACACGTAATGATGCCCCCGCCTCCATATTCGCCAGACATAGCTCCGTGTGACATTTTTTCTGTTCATGAAAATAAAAAGAACCTTAAAGGGCCGTCATTTTACAAGCATAAATGAGATTAAAAACTCATCGCTGAGAGAGCTAAAAGCTATCCCAAAGAACAAGTTTCAGAAGTGTTTCGGGGATTGGAAAAAGCGTGGGCATAATTGTATAATATCTAATGGGGGGCTACTTTAAAGGGGATAACTTTGTTGTAGACGAATAAATAAAATTCTTTCCAAAAAACGAAAATTCCCGTTAGTTTTTTAACACACCTCGTATATAGCAGGAGCGCAGAGTGGCGAACTGAGATAGCTCTACGGCACACTTTCGTGCCAAACCGTATCGTCTGTTGACGTTTTAGCTCAGGATATTTTATTGTCTTGCCTGTTCAGCGACCCAGTACCTTCACGTGGTTTCCGTCGAGTAATCTCAGTTTACGTTTTCCAGTTTGTCTTATTAAACATGTTATTTTTCGCACCAAAACTATTATACTATCTAATAATAGCTTGCAATAATAATAACTGTCATCTCGTCATTAGTAACTTTTAGGCATTAAACAATATTTTATGTTAACGTAAACTAAGATTAGCGAAGAGTGGGTATATTCTTTTGCTTTTTTAAATGAATTTTATTTATTTAATTAATATTCATAATGATATTCATAATGTTGGATATTTTTGACACTTACGTGAAAACCCGCACGGAACAGCGCACGCATTTGGAAGGCTCGGACAATTTTCACTTTTCTCAACCGGATCATCTCAACCTTCTTTACTCAACAGGACTCAAAATCAAGTACGAGTGCATTGTTATAATTTACCATAAATTCAATGGCAATGAGGAGTTGGATTCTCATCGGTACATTAACGTTTTTTGGTCTCACTTTATGGCGGGCATCGCAGCACATGTCGTGCCACGTTTCCTCTCAGCTTAATTTGCCGGTATAATTAATATAATTATGCAGGTGTTCTATATTCGCTGTACTTTCCCCCAGGACATCTGCTGGGAGAGTACAGCGACTATACACTGCTCATTTTGTGCATCCTCATTATATGTTGTATTGTGCTATGCAGTGCTGCCTGCATAGCTTGTCTCATGCATGTAGAGCACTCAAGCAATTTCAATTGCAAGTGCTCTCATTTATTCACTGCAACCTCTCTTCATTAAGCTGCTGAGAGCTTGCTGTGAATTGTTATAACGCCTTACGCACTCATTCTCTCTAGCGTGGCGTGCTACGCAGCACTGAATGCTGCACGCACACCGCTCTCTACGCTCTCAGTGCTCACAGCGCACAATTAATATAATTGCGTGCTGTTTCTCAGCTCATAGATTAAAATCAATTTATTTGTTTATATACAGCTTTCAATTCTTCGATTTGTCAGTGCATTAATTTTATATCATTTTTTGTCATTTCCTAAATTTAACTATTTTTGTATTTATTGTTTACTTTGAAATTTTCTAAATAACACATAAATTGTATTTTGCATACTGACATGCGGAAGGTGTAATAAACCACTTTCTCTGAATACCATCTATGCGTCTGGTTTATTTTCACCCTGTCTTGAGTGAAGCTTCATTAGTTTCAATATATTCACAGGTCTGTCAAACACCATCGGACGGAATTCTCAAACACATAATTATATTCATATTTCATTTTTTACCTTGTTTATTTTATTCATTTTATTTAGATAATTTAGAAAATTTAGAAAAGTTATAAAAGTTATGAAATTTATAAAGTTTATTATGCCATTGTTACGTCCCGGATCCTCCATCTTTCTTTTATAAATGTTTAATTTTTAATTTTTATTTCATATATGATTTATTCTATGCACGTATTTCTAGCGCAACTCAGTAGCGCTTACTGGGTGTACACCTTTTGCTTAGGTCAGCGTTCACACGCTGGCCAGCGAGACGCAGCGCATCGATGAGACGCGCTGCGCCTCGCCAATCTTTTTTCCATTGTTATAGGCGCGGTGCTTTCAGCACTGCGCTAATTAGTTAGTTCTCCTCCGGGGACCGACCACGACGGTCGGTCCTCGTAATACCGTACCTATATTGAAATAATATTTTAACATTTATGGATATCAAATAGGTCGTAGTATTGTTCGCGCAACCAATATTATATTGTGCGCGTTCCAATAAACATCATGATGTATCGTTCGCGTAATCAACCAATTATATTGTGCGTGTTCCAATAAACATTATAATAACATACCCCTCGTAAATACACGGCCCCGTGTCTATCTTAATATGACATTTTACTCTAATACATATATGTGCTAATACTTTTTAATATACCATTTTAATGACTTTAGTTACGTGCTACTATACATATGGTGTTAATACCTGTAATGTTGTGTGATTTAACATCTAATAATTCAGACATTTTTGGTGTTTATCCTGTGCTTATTTATTATTTATATAAAACTCGCCCCTCACCACCCGTCCTCCAATCCCGAGCCATCGCATTCTGGCTCAAAATGGAGACAAGAATCAAGTCCGACAAGTCCAGGACGTAATAGCCATTAATTTGTTTTGGGTTTGATTGCGTTGTTTTGGGTTTGTTTGCATTGTTTTGGGTTTGTTCGGGTTATTTGTTTATTTATTTGCTTGCTTGGGTTGTGTTTGTACTCGGGTTTGTGTGCGTGGGATTGTGCGTGTTGCATAAATTCCATTACTAACAAAGTACAACGTCTATGTAAAAAGTTTTTATTCATTTTATTCATGTTATCTTTGTGTACTTGGTTACTTACTTTCTTATTCGTTTTCTCATTTCATTAAAATAATTTACTTGATTCGCTGTTATCCTTGAGTTTATTTTGTTAATTTATTTACTGTATTTATTTTTTGTTTCTAATCCAATTTTTTTTATAACTATAAAAAATAGATTTTGTAAAAAATCAGTCAACGAATATTCTTTACTGCTGTATTAATAATGTTTTTAATAATATTTTTCTTGTTTAAACTGAATGTTTTTTGTAATTTTCAGATTTTAAGTTTTAATTGTAATTTTTTAGTTAATTGTAGTATTATGAATTGTTATAAATTTGTATAGAAAATATATTATAATAATTCCTTACTTACAGGTATGTTCAATTACATTTGGCCATTATATTTTGAAAAAAAGCGAGATTCGAACATACCAACGTCGTATTGCAACAGGAGAGGCAGCGGAATACGGGAGATACGCGCAACAGTTAGATTCCCCACCGCGAGGTCGTCGTCGAGAGCATCAGACCAGTGATGCCAGATGAGGGAATTTATTCAATTTTCAAAAATGAATCGGCGCCAGAAAAAAAATCACGAAATGACTAGTTCGAGATTCGAACTTGTTATTTTTGGATTGGCAGTCTGGAACGCTACCACTGGGTTACCCAGCTTCTCTGGTATTCGATATTGCACTATTAATATCACTTATTCGTGCTGACGTTAATATCGTTAATCATGTGCATTCCCCACATCAGCGCATATCTGCTTTATGGCAGTATAGCCCGCCATTTTATAGATTCTGTTTTGCGGTGAAAGAGATTCCAGTACTGTAACGGCACCCTCACTCGTGATCGAAGTATTGACTGAGAAAAGAATTTATTTAGTATTAACAAATCTTGAGTTGGATATAGCGAAATAAATACATCGAGAAGACTGGAATCGTCAACGTTATTGTATGGAAGGATGCTCAACTGAACCCAGTGCCATATCACTTAACAACTGTGACATATGGTACGAAGGCTGCTCCTTTCTTGGCAGTCAGAACTCTCATGCAGCTTACCGAGGACGAAGGTCATCGTTTCCTACTTGCAGTGCCAGCTATAAGTTTTGGCAGGTACGTGGGGCGTATTCTAATCATCAACTTATTGAAATTGCTCAACAACTCAAAGACTTGTGCATGGCGGCCGTCCACTCGCCAAGTGGCACTCGTCGGACCTCAAGGTCCTTGCTAATATCTCATCATCACCGTCAAACTCAGCTATCTCAATGGACGACTGCGAGTAAAAAATTCTTGGTTTGACTAGGCTTCCTCATGAGGACAAGTTCACATTTTCATCTCGGTTCAACTCAACTCAGGAAATTTTCACAAAACGCCTCATTCTTTGCGAGGTGGTTCAACTCTTCGATCCGCTTGATTTCATTTCACCGGTTGTGATCAGAGCCAAAATACTTTTGCAAGAGCTCTGGCTTCACAAGCTCAACTGGGATGATCCACTGCCGTCCCAGGCCTCATCACGATAAATTGCAATCAGAGAAGATCTCACTTATCTGGCCAGAAACTCAATTCCTCGGTAGTTCAGCACATGGAGCAACTCGACAGTGGAATTGCATGGCTTCTCTGATGCATCTCAACTAGCCATGGCTGCAATGATTTACATCATTGTCAACTCATCATCCACAGAAAAGGTGGCTTCACTTGTCTGCTCAAAAACCCCATGGCTCGAACTCACAGCTGCACTGTTACTTGCAAAATTAGTTGCATACGTTCAAGCCACACTCAAGGTCGAAATCTCAACAACTCACCTATGGAGGGACTCGTCGGTTACTCTCACGTGGATCAAAGCTCCTCCGGCTCGGTGGAAAGACTATGTCCGAAACAGAGTAGTTCAAATTCAGGAGCTCACTCCCAATGCTCAATGGCGTCACGTGTCAGGCACAAGCAATCCAGTTGATTATGCCTCACGGGGTATCTTAACATCTCAATTGGCTTCTCATCAGCTGTGATGGTCAGGCTCATCATGGATGGTAATACCTGTTGAATTTTGGCCCACAACATCCACTGACCATGAAGGTTTGAGTATTATGAAAGCACGACTGGGGGTAGCTCTCCTCGCTGCAACTGTGACGCCTGAGTACCATTGGAATCTCATTCATCCGTGCTTATCTCTCATAAAGCTGTGTCGTCTCACCTCATTTTGTGTCAGGATAGTAGCCAGAATGAGGAGGAGGTTATAATTGGCAGGAACATCTCCACTCACAGCAAAAGAGATGGCTGCAGCCAACGTCTTCTCGACGCAAACAACACAAGCCGTGTTTTTTAAACACGAATTATAAGTGCTGCATTCAGGCTCTTTTCTTCCATCCTCTCATCCATTCAGTTGACTAACAACTTTTATCGACCAGGAGGGTGTACTCAGAGTAGGAGGCCGTCTTGGTCAATCAGCATTCACATACGAAGGAAGGCATCCTGCCACTCTACCTCGTCACTCTCGGCTCTCAACTCTCATTATCGACCAAGCTCATCTGCGGACTCACATTAGCTTAAATACAGCTAAGTCATTGGATCGTCCGCGGAAGAGCTCCTGTGAAAACTCATATTTTACATTGCGTTGTGTGTGCTCGGCAGAGAGGAACTCGGGCTTAAGAATTGATGGGTCAACTACCTCTGTCACGAGTCACACCAACGCGCGTATTTACTCATACAGGAGTTAACTACGCCGGAGCTCTCACACTCAAAACTTGGAAGGAGCGAGGAAACAAAACACACAAAAGCTGGATCTCTGTCTTTGTGTGTCTCGCCACTTCAGCTCTTCATCTCGAGGTAGTCAGTGACTACTCAACGGATGGCTTTCTCTCAATGTTCAGGCGTTGCTCATCTCGGCGCGGCATTCCTCATATCCTGTACTCTGACTGTGGCACCAATTTTGTTGGCGCTCACAAAGCCATACGTCAATTGTTCAGGAAAGCTTCTCAAGAGCATCACATCATCGCATCTTCACTCGCAAATCACCAAATTACTTGGAAGTTTAATCCTCCTGCTGCTCCACACATGGAGCATGGGAAGCCGCAGTAAAATCTGTGAAATTTCATCTGCGACGAACAGTGGACGGTACAGCACTCACATTTGAGGAGCTCACCACACTGATGGCTCAAATCGAGGCTGTACTCAACTCTCGGCCTCTGGAACCACTCAGCGATGATCCTCATGACTCATCAGCTCACTCACCTGGACATTTTCTCATTGGTGAAGCACTCGCAACGGTCCCAGAGCCAACTCTAGAGGATTTGTTGATCTCACGACTCTGAAGATGGTAATTTTTGCAGCAAGAGGTGCAATAATTTTGGCGTCAACGGTCTGCTCATTACTTACAACGGCAGCAGTCAATCTCAAAATGGGATCACCCTAACAACATCATAAAAATCGGCTCTTTGGTTCGGCTTACGGATGAGCGCTTTCCTCCGTGCAAGTGGCCACTCGCACAAGTCACAGCCTTGCATCCAGGCAAAGATGGGCTCACCAGGGTGGTGACACTTCGAACTGCTACCACTACTCTCACCAGACCGATCTCGAAATAAGCTGTCTTGCCCATTTCACCCAGCGAACACCATCATGAAAATTAATCATCAACCCCGTTGCTGGTGGCGAGCGGAAATGTTGGAAGATCAGCTGACGCACGGCGATCAATATTCGCCGTGCGTCGACCTGTTGTTACTGGGTGATGTGCTGCGCTCAGCTGTAGCGAAGATAGCTGAGGCAGCGCCTCGTAGGCATGCTGCTCAAGCGAGAGGCTGTCTCCCTCGCTTGACTTCAGCGTCGCACTATGACGCATTTGTACAACGCAGCCATATTGGGAAATTTAGACACTTCACCATCATCCCGGATCTACTCATCATATTCATGCTCAACTGGACTCAAAATAAACGGTAAGAGTAGACCTTCATAATTTATATAAATTCAATGTTGAGGAGGCGAATAAATCTCATTTGTGCATCTTCATAAAGTCTCATCGCGTGGCGTGCTCTGCAGCGCGGGCTGCACCATGTTTCACATCAAATCTACAGTAGGCAATTAATATAATTGTATGTACTGTTCACTTACTTATTCTCACTCTCTCTCAATAAACTCACTCAGAGTTTATCGGGATGATTATTTCTCATTTGTGCATCCTCACAAATCTCATCTTGTGGTGAGCTCTGCAGCGACGGCTGCACTACGGTCACCTCACAAATGACACCACATAATTAATATAATCGTTTGTGCTTCTCACCCAAAATTCACTCTCAATTTATTTGTACTATTTTTTATATATTTTTTTGTAGTGTGACCGTCAACGGTAGAATAAACCACTTTCTCCACCTACATCTTTGGGTCCGGTTATTTCACCCCTGCCGTGAGTGAAAAATCATCCTTTTTTTATATCTCTCAAATCCATTCCAACAACACCAGAAAGAAATCTCAATAATAATGTACTATTCATTTTCTGATGGCTGCAAAATTAGTGAGTGTTTTATATGTTTCTTTAATTTCATAATCTATTTATTTGTATAATATTATATACTGTTTATATATATTCATTAAATAATCTCTCATAACTCATTTCATAAAAGCCCGCGCAATCGAGACGAGATTTGTTACGAACAGGGCAAGCCTTCCCCTGACGTGTCTAGCACTGGCGGCGTGGTGAGGGCAGTAAGAAAACACTCGTACCCAGTGATGCCAGATGCGGGAAATTTGTTCCCTTTTGGGTACCCTCTCCACTGGGTCTGTTTTAGCGCCCACTGCGCGCGCACCCGGCGCACCGACAAATCAACAGTCGGGCAGCGTGTGACGTCACACACTACGCAGACCCGGCTCACCGACCAATCAACAGTCAGGCAGGGTGTGCGTCACACACTACACCGTTTTTATTTCAACGTAATATCGGATAAATAAGTGAATATAATAAAGAGATTGATTGCTTAAACGAAATTACCATCATTTCTGCGCGAAATAACTTGTGATATAACGACTAAATAGTTCCTTAAAACTTTGTGATATTATAATTAAATAGTTTTTCGGGAATAATTCGGTCATGAAATAAATAAACAATATAAAAATATAAACACGAATAAATAAAAATAAAAATAAATAAATATCGTAATGGATACGTTAAAAAACTGGAAATAAAGTAAATCGAACGCGTTACATAAAAATCAATCTTAATAAAAATGAATATAACATTGTGTATAATGCATTGTATAGACTTAAGAAAAAAGAGAATTATATTTATTTATTATTTATTAATTCAGAAAGATATAATATAATACCGTCGATTATATATAGCAATTAATTTTTTTCGAAATTTGTAACTTGGCTTTTATTAACTTTTCATGACGCATTCCATTAACCTAAGACAAAAACAGAAATTTATTAATTTTTTTATTTGAAAACATTATTTATTTTTTATTTGAACAGAAAATACTGTTCTTGCGAAATCATATTTTATTTGTTGCTCTTAGTTTAATGAAGAAATAAGACGTTTAATTGTTGGAGGGATGGAGAGGGGGCTTTCCTGTGTCTGTATTTGCTTGGCTATACAAACACAGCAACGGCCTCACGGGTGGGTCCTTATGCAGCGACCTCCACGTGGTAGGACCTGGTACGTGAGTAGAGTATTACAATTCCTTTTTATTCAATAAATTGTAATGAACCTTTTGTGTAGAGGACTACAATTTGGTGTTGGATATTGTTGGATAATCAGCTGGCGCACGGCGATCGATATTCGCCGTGCGTCGACCTGTTGCTGTGCTCAAGCACACGTCGTTCGGTTGAGCCGAAGATAGCCGAGGCAGGGCTTCGCGAAGCCGAGGATGTGCCTCGTTGGCACGCCGCGTCGAGCGAGAGGATGTCTCTCTCGCTTGACTTCGGTTTCGCTCACCGGCTATCTCGCTCAACTGACTTCAGCGCTCAACGTTAATTTCATATCCCGCAGCCATGTTGGATATTTTGTCACTTACGTGAAAACCCGCACGGAACAGCGCACGCATTTGGAAGGCTCGGACAATTTTCATTTTTCTCAACCGGATCATCTCAACCTTCGTTTGCTCACCAGGACTCAAATTAAGGTAAGCGTACACCGTTATAATTCAACGTAATTCAATGACGGTGAGGAGGTTCATATCGGTACATCAACACTAACGGTCTCACACTTTGGCGTGCTCTGCAGCGCGGGCTGCACCACGTTTTCACTCAATTATTAGCATGGTCGAGTAATATAATTGCGTGTGTTTTTACCAATTCACTGCACTTTCCCCCAATTAAACTTGCTGGGAGAGTGTTGTGAATTCAGTCTAATCATTTGTGCATCCTCAAGCTCACACTTCAGCGCTCTGCAACGTAGACTGCATCACAGCCTGTCATACTAAAATTCCACTCAATTGTCAGAGTTGCATGTGCTCGCACTCACTCTATTTGAATTCTATTTCTCCATCATTATTGAGTATTTGCTGACAGGCAGTAAATTTGTCTACGCACTCATACATCTCACTGCGTTGCATGCTCCGCAGCACTGGCTGCGGTGCGTACACCGCTTTCAGTACATACAGCACACAATTAATATAATTGTGTGCTGGTTCTCAGCTCATATCATTAAATTCAGCTCACCTAATTAAATTCAGTGTTCTAATTTTCAAATTTTTGGTGTATTTATTTTCATTATTTTGTATTTTCTAAATTTAGTATATTTTGTGTTTCTTTTCAAAATTAAAACTTGTCTCTTGTAATTGACAAGCGGATGGTACAAAATAAACCACTTTCTCTGTTTTCCATCTACAAGTCTGGTTTTATTTCACCCTGTCTTGAGTGAAGACTCATTATTTCCAATACATTCACAGGTTCAAGATCTGTCAAACAACACCATCGGACGGATTTCTCAAACAGATATGCACTATTCATTTGCTGACGGCTTCAAAATTAGTGAGCGTTTTATATATTTCTTTACCTTCATCATTTATTTATTTATATATATAATATTTATATATATTCATTAAAAAATCTTCCATAACTCATTAGTAGTATGTGTACACCTTTGCTCCATCCCACTCCTATCCCCACTCCTTCCCCCACCACGCGGCTACCCCCACCACTCCACTTTTTCACCGCCGCGCTACCCACTCTGCTTGACCAGTGTCGGTAACATGGAGATGGTAAAGTGAGGTGGTGTGGGTACCTTGGTGAACAAGGAAGAGTAGAGATAAGAGTAGGATAGAGCAAAGGTGTACACATACTTGGAATAAAATTTTCAACTCACCCTTGTGTTGGCGGCATCCGCGACGATTCTCCAGGGTGACGGGCACAATATTCAGTCCAAGACACACACATATGCACTCTCTCTCTCTCTCTCTCTCTCTCTCTCTCTCTCTCTCTCTCTCTCTCTCTCTCTCTCTCTCTCTCTCACTCATTTACTCACTCAGTCAGTCACGCACGCACACGCTCACCCACGCATCAAAAGCCGCAGCTACGCGCCCTGGTAATACGAATTACCCGCACCCATGGAGCGTGGGCATCGGCAGGGGTGGGCATACGTACCCCGATCAGCGTATCGTTACCGCGCGTTACATCGATCCGATCTAGATATCCGTCCTCGTCAATTAAATGATCGAGGCCGAATATCGTACACTTCACGAGCAACACAGGTAACTCGCTAATCAGTGGCTCGGGGTGATATAGTTGCTGCCAATCGACGTATACCGATTCATCGATATCGACAAGCAGCACCTCGCAGCACCCGTCATCGTCCATGTTTACGATCTCACCGCTCAGAGCCCTTTGATGCCGCACAACGACACATGAGGCTCCCGCACACAACTCCTCAAATTTAAAAACACTCCTGTCTACAAATCCATCAATATATAACCGCTCCTCAAATCCATCAATATAAAATCGTCCTCGAACCTTAGCCACGCAGCAGACATTAATTCAGTGCGCAGGAATATCGTGTTATCCCACGCACCGCAAACCACCCGAAACACAAAAGCCGCGGCTAGCGCGAAGTTATCGTACCGCGGATACATTTTTTTCTATTAAAACTCGCGACGTGCACTGCTAAAGACAGACTGAATGCTCCGGATGAGGCTGGCGGTGATCACAGTGTTTGAAGATAACAAACCCCCCTCTAAGTCATAACTAGGTGTGCAGCGCTTTGAATGCAATGTCAGCAGTCTTGCACGTGTGTACCGCTTTGCGCTGTGCTTCTCGTGAAGCGAATGCTCTGCAGTAAAAGACGCAGAATATGATACCGTGCCGCGAGAGACCTCGATTATAATTTATATATAATTATAAAAGAAGAGACACAGTAAACCGATGTATTTGTTTTTAATCAATCAATATTTTATTTAAATCACTTTACAGATATTTACCGTCGTATGCAACATCGCTGCAAACACGGTAATCTTCGCTCGAAGACTCCTCTGCCGTTAAATTTATTTTTATCACTGTCTGATCGTCGAGAGGCAAAAGCATTGTAATATTCACGCACTAATCTGTCGTTTTTCGTTACATTATCGCTAAAGAGATTATTAAATCGCGACATGGTGTATACGCTTCGGCAACTGACCTAACACGATATTATCGACAGTCTCTCCATGAACACCAGAGTGTATTGAAACGGCTTTTACCTCGACTCTTGTAAGAGGATATTTAGCCGTAGATTTTGCCAGAGTTCTAGCATGTGAGAGCAGCACACCAGGAGCTATTTTTGTTCTACGAACGAGAAGCGATGCCTCGAGAATCTTTAAGCCGCATTGACCATTCTTTGTATCCCCCACAAGACAAAATGAATCTCTAGACCGAACCAGCCGTAGGCGCATCTCGACACCGTTTAAGAGGAACCGCTCCTGATTGAATATATCGCAATGCAGATGACCGAGCAAGTCTAAAGTTTTTTCGACATTTAAAAATGGTTTTCTCTTCACAAGACCCGTATTTTCCGATGTTATATCATCCATTTTTCCAGGTGTATCGTCGTACCAGAAAACGCTCGTGAGATGCGAATTTTTTGCTGCTGGATCGTAATTCAAAAGTGTTTCTGTGTACGCTCGATAAGCGTAGGCATTATTTGGAGGTGAAACTAATTTTTGATTCAGGTATACATCCACCTGATTAAACATAGAATGCAAGAGATTGTTTACAGGGCCGGCACTTACTTTCGACGATGTGCCCGCGGCAATTTCCGTAATGGTAGGAGATGTTATTTTCACTCTCAGACTAAGCATAGTATGCGCGAGATCGATATACTCATCACCCTGTCCGGGAATAACAAATTCAATCGGTGAATCATCTGTTAGCGAAGATATTGGTTTGTAATACACCCAATTGGAGCCTTCGATAGTAGTTTGCGTCGGTGGGAGTGAAAATAATTCAAGTTCCGATTTAAGACACTCGCACGAGTGCGCATGTAGAAAAGCCATCTTGTTTCAGCTATCCAAAAATATCTGCAACTGTTCGTTGACGAGTCTTCTTCTTCTTATTGTTCTTATTATTCTTCTTCTTTTTTATTGTTTTTCTCTTTATTACACTTTAATTTTTACGAGAGATACGTCGTGGTTTACGTTCGTTCGATGAATGAGGAATACGTGAAATTTTGCGCTTTTTATAACCAGACCCCCGCATGAGAGTGTCAATTTTTTCAGAGGCTTTGCGTTTGAGATTACTGCCTGATTCTCGCGCTCTCTCGCGAATAGCATCTTTCACAGCTATATTTCTATCGAGGATATCACCGGCTACGTTTACACCAGCGCGCAACGCCTCTTTTCCAACTGCTTTAGCGCCCTACTTTAAAAGTGGTAACAGTCGACGAAACAGGCCCCCGAGAACGCTACCGATACCGTATCCTCGCTGATTAGGTGTTCCGATATAAACATGGCTAATACCACCGTACCCGCGACGACCCCATCCGTGCTGCACACTGTCAATATCATCCATAGTGTTGTAATCAATCGTGGGACCTTTTAAAATGTAGTGTCACAGTCAACGTTCCCTGCTCGAATGGTATAGGATCCCCAAATTCGTCTCATATATCGATCTCGATAGTGTGTAAATTATTGCGCAAGAGAGGTATATATCGTGGCGTTGAAAACGATTTAATTTTTATCGAACCATACGGAGAGTCATCAGTATCAATGGGAACAACTCGTAAGAGGGGTGTTTGTACATCGCCTGTAATATAGCTGTCACAGATATCTGTGTATAAAAACATGCTGCCCGGTATAGCACCGGTGAGAGATGCAGGCCTCGACCCTGTGTATTCGCAATGCGGTTCTATCATTACGGGCCTACAAGCCTCTTCCGAGAATCCTAGTAGCCTTGCGATAGCGGGCGATACGCGAAAGTCGTGGTAGCGTAGATCATCGCATACGCGTGCCACTTCGGCCTGCCCGGTCGGAAGCGATTTAAAGCGCAAATGATCGGCCACGTGAGGTAGCTGATTTATACTCTCCAAAAGAGCGTCTATAGAGCGATATACACCAGGTGCTACTTGGTCTCTATCAGCGCTCCTCCGTGTTAAAAGATTTAAACCCGATAAATCATTATCACCATCCTCAAAAGTTACGAGATTTTCTACAGTAGGAACATGTAAAAGAGTCATCGGATAAGCAATTTCCACAAGAGAAACAGCCCATTCTCCGTGCAGGCGTATCTGACGCGGTAGTTTTGTAATAAATTTCGTCGTCGTATTATCCGGAAAATACTGCATACTACTGTTGCTCGGTAGTACGACAAAGAAAGAGCTATCCTTGGAGCTCATATTTATCACGGACGATGATCCCGAGCGCTCTTCTTCTTCTTCTTTGTCCTCTTCTTCTCTTTCGTCTTCTCAGATGACGGAGGCACTCGTATCGTGATAATTCTGCTTCGTAGAAAATACCGACGATAGTCTCGTTATTCAGATCGTGTAAAATATACACGAATGGCTCTCGATTCACCGATATTCGTTAAATCTTGAATAATTCGTTACTCCAACCACGCTCATATCCTTTCACGAAAGCTGCTTTAGCTGTACTGATACGTACCAAGTCACCGACGCTGTATTTAGGCTTTTTAATTTTTTCCGCGTTACGCTCGTAACGCCGTGCTAAATTGTTTCGGGCTATAGAGGCATTTTCGAGGGTTACTTCGCTCGGAGGAATACGCGTTCCGCTGTGTCTAGTGTGATTATAAGCATATAAAAAAATTTGTAAAACATCGATGTAACGCTTATTTCGCGTGTATGTAAAGTAGCGCCACATTCGCTCTTTTATTGTTTGATTAAAGCGTTCGGCAATCGAGGCTTTTATATCAGGGTTACGAGCAGCGCGAAAATCGATATTCTTTTTCTTGAGAATTTGCTAAAACGGAGCGCCGATAAATTCTTTGCCTCGATCAGTTTGCATTTGTTGCGGGCGACGATTGTTACTGCGCGCGAGTATGCGTGTGAGACCGCGGGCCACATTTGCGCTCGTTTTGTTACGCAAAGCCTCGACCCACGCGTATTTGCTCAACACATCAATAACAACAAGCAGATACGCGTACCCATCGTTGTACGTGGCTATCGAGCGAAGATCAGCTAAATCAGCCTCCGAAACATCGTCTATATTACTCACACTGTACGTACGACGGGGAAATCGTCGTCGTACGAGGCGATGCATGTTATATGAATCCTGTGTCTCGAGCCATGGTAAAACATTTTTTCGCGCTACTCTACGATCCACCTGGGCCAAATTTTTTGCTCGAGAATAGGAAGCAGGATGAGCGGTGTCATAATAGATTTTTTGAAGAATTTTCATAATTTTAGCGATGACCAGTTAAATGGATTCTTTTTCTTTTTCTTTTCTAACTGTGTGGGTGGTCGATATTCTACTTGTGCGAAGTTTTGCAATTGTTCGTCCTCTTCTTCATTCCCCTCCTCTCCCTCGATGATGTCGTTTTCAGCCGTGAGCATTAAATCTCTGTTTGAGTGTGCAGTCTCGGCCTCGTCGTCGTTGTTGTTGTTGCTACCGTTGCTGCTGTTGCTGCTGCTACTATCGTTTTCGCGCGGTAAAATAAGACGCCGCTGTGGTGTCGAGGATGATGTAGGTGTAGGCTCGTGTAGTAACGTAGGATTACCGATAAATTCACGCTGCATCTGTATCGCTCGCAGGAGTTTGGCAAAGTGAGATCGTCCGATGGGTTTCTCGCGTTTTCTATCTCGCATAGCATCGTTAACAAGATCAACGATATTGGAATTTGAAATTCTTCTGCCGTCTATGGAAACAACGCCGTTACGATCCCATGTCATTTTTTACCAACGGCGCTGCGATGCAAATTGCGAAGCAAGGATATTGCTTTAGATTAAAATTTTTTTGGTACGCTATCGATAATAAGTGTGTCATTGAGCCGCGATTTAACTTTGTTCATTAAAACGTCGTCGGATTTATTCTCGTGGCTATCGAGTATTGCTACTTTTAGTTTTGATGAAATATTCGGTACGGTATTATCGTACTCGACCATGTGAAGATAACGCTGTAAAACCTGTTGGTACGCTATCCATTTCTCTCTCTCGCTCTTGTACGAGTGAGAGTTTAGAATTTCACTCAGCTCAGAGTCGAGGCGCGATAATGGCGTACAGGCAGTCTGTACGGAAGGCAGCGGGTCTGCACTAGCAGTAGTAGTAGTAGTAGCAGCAGCAGCAGTAGTGGCGAGTCCAGCGAGACGATGTATGTTATCATGAGGAATAAGTACCATCTTTCTGGCATATTCCATGTCTCGCGTAGGCCAAGACAGGCGCAAGAAGCAACTTGAGAAATCCGGCACAGTGCTCGACGATGATCTTCCTCTTACCGCTCCAATTTCCTCTTTTGGCGGCTAGTCGTCGAAGAATTGTCGCGTGCCTCCGAAGATGATTCTTTTGCACGTTGTTCAGACTCACGTTTTTCTGTAAAACGTTTAGAGCACACTTGCATATACAGCGTACAAGCGCTACATCTGCTTTGCGCAAAATTGCACGTCGTTGCTCTTGCTTCAGATAACACAACGCTTGCAATATAATTATCTGCTTTTTATCGAGAGGTCCGCGCAACGCCATTACAAGCGCATTACTGGTACATCGCGCGACGCATCGCGAACTGTTATTGCTTTATGAGGCACGTAAACGTAATGGTATTGGTCATCGGGAAATATACAGGCGCGAAATTGACAATTATCAGGCGTCGATTGTTTCAAGTCGAATAATAGATAGCCGTGCGGTGCGGCTGTTGCATCGAAATATACTTCCTGCAAAAATCGCGGATTCTCGGGACATACCTGGCGGGCTAGGTGCTGAATTTGCGCGCAATCTCGCGGATTTTTGAAGACAATGATATAATTAGCGTTTAAGGAGATATCGCGCTGCCCGTGACCCTGATGGAAGAGATTTTGCGTGATGAAAATGACACTAAGATTTTTATGATGGCTACCCTTGGTGAAAAGATCGACCACAGTATTGTTGGATGCCTCGCGCATTAGATCGTCAATGACCACAAGTTTAGGTCTTGCGTCATTCGAGTAGTCTACTGCTTGCGGTAAACCCTCGCGGAATTCGATTTTATCACCGTACTCTGAATACCCGGACTGCCACTCTGAGTAATAAAAAAGTATACGCTCGAACGGGACATCCGTCATTTCGCGCATGTATTTGAAGAATTTTTTTACAAAATATGTTTTACCACATCCCGTAGGACCGCTTATCACAGCTGTCCACGGATGTTTCCAACGTGTATCCATATCGACGAGTGTCTATCAAAATCAATCAGCAGACTCTTAAATAAGCTTATACCGCGGCTGCGGCTGCGGCGGCGGCGGCGGCGACCCCGCGGCATCAGCTATTTTCGCGGCCTTAAAGACCTGATAAAACGCGGCGCGCCTGCACTAGCTGATGAGGCGCGGGCCCGCGGTATAAGCTGGTGTTTACGCTGTATGTAAATTCAATAACGATAATTTTTATATTTCTCACAATCAAAGCAATATTTTTATTTCACTATGCATACATCTCTATATACAAATTTTACGAATCATCAAATTCTAAACAGCAATATTTTATCCACAGATGTAGCACGAGAAAGTCAGAACAAAAGGAAACACTTGATAAGAAAGACGTGTTGTGCCGCGGAATATTCCACTCCGTATTTAGTATATTCGGGAATATTCCATAGCAAAGTAACATTGGAATTCGTTCAAGACAGGAAACGAAGTCCAATGCCCGATCGTATGAACGATCCCAAGAACGCTGACGCAGCATGAGCGACTCGCTTGGCGTTCGGGCGAAAGGCTAACGCTAAAATTGCGAATTAAGGGATTTTCGTGAAGACAGTTAGCAACTGCTTTACGAAAAGACAGTATTAAATTAGATTGAAAAGAGAACGGTTGGTTCCTCGTTTAATACTCGAAACAACGCATTATTGTACTTCTTACTTTGATATATAAATAGGCAACGGAAAGTTACCGTTGCTTATAATAAATACTTCCTTTTATATAAATTCGCGTTTCCATCTTTTACTGGAGATCCATCTCCTTATCGGCAAACGATCCCAAAAAATAATAACTTTTAATATTATACCGACTACCGAATAATCCAATTACTCGGTACCGGCATAACATTTGGTGGCAGCGGTGGGATCTGCCGAAGTTAAGTGATTCGTGATTTATTAGGACAAAAGTGTTTTGGATAAAGTTGAGAATACTCTGAAGTGACGACTACGACGCGTGCAAGGACACCAGTGTAGTTCGTGAAAACCCGACTAATCTAACGCGAAGACGCAAAGTGAACGTCGGTGCGGGGTGACGTATCGGTCAACCGTTTAAAGTCCCGATTGACGGTGTCACGTCAAGTCGCGGAAAACCGCACAAAGTGTGCAGCCGAGTACGCAAGGCAGCTGCTCGAGAAGAAGCCGTCGCGCAACCATTGGCGACGCACCAAGGACGAACCCAGGAACCAACGGAGATACGGGTCAACGGTACCAGGGAGGACAACTGGACCAACCTTCGAGGAAAGCTAAGAGACAACGGGTCTACAGCACCGAAGGAACAGCACCCGAGGACATCGCAATGGAAAGGACCGCCTTCCAGATCATCATACTGTAAGTGGCGGTTACGTTATTAGTACATATTGCCGATAAAAATCAAAGCCAGTCAGGGGAAAATATATTTTGAAATTTTGCAAAAACATAATTAATAATTTTGCCGAAGCCAGTGTAGAATAGATATTTGGGAATATTCTAAAGTAGAGTTAGCCGAGAAATTTGCAAGCATGTCAGATCCTAGAGGAGCCCGACCAAGAAATAGGGGCAATTCGCTAGAGACGACGTTGCCCGGCGAAGAGGTAGACCCTACAGCCGGTTTAGCTGCGGCAGTAGGAGACATAGTTTACGAAGCGCGCAGGGCGCTATTCGAGCTGTCGCCGTCGGGGCGAATCCCTTCGTCCAGACAAGGGGCCCTGGCGGACAGACTGACGGCCCAGTTTGGCGTAAACCCACGTAGGGGTGCGTCATTCGGGGATCATGACAGCAACGTTAGCGACGACTTGCTTAATATGGCCACTGGCGAGCAAACGCCTGAACGCATCACCGAGGACATGGTCGAGCGAGAAATAGAAAACATGCGAACCATAGATCGTGTGGGTTTTTCAGCAGCTACCGGTACGACAGCCCGGTCGGTACCAGCGAGAGTACGCGATCGGTTGGAAGCGGTCGACCGAAGCCAACGCGAACTTGAAAGAGCGCGACGCCAGTGCGAGAGGCTGCAGCGTGAGCACGATAGAGGCCAACGCGAACTCGATCGCGAACTCAGGGAGGCCGAAACACCGTCGGCGAGACGGAACTTGGCGGACACGCTCAACGAGATAGGTGCGGGCGAGTACGAACTCATCCGGTCCCTACGAGAGCAAAACGCCGAACTATCGCGGAGGCTGGGAAATACGGGGTTGGAAGAACGTCCGACACCACGCCCGCGATCGAGGCAAACCCGATTTGAAGAATCGGATTATCCCCCTTTGGATCCCGTGTTCCAGAGGGAACAACGGAGGGTGTCGGAAACACCGAGTCGGACACTCAACCTGGGGCTAGCCTTGAAAAATATAAAGCGCTTCGACGGCAGCAACGCTGACGAACTAGATGCCTTCTTGCGATCGTGCGAGACAGTTTTCAAGAGAGTAGCGCCCCAGGATCAAGACATCCTGTTGGAACTGGTGCTCAGCAGCAAGCTCGAGGGAAGGGCGTCCAGAGAGATGAAGCATAAAGTCATCCTCTCGGTAGCGCAGCTTAAAACCGAGCTGGAGGCCCTGTACGGAAAGCGGAAGTCGTTGCCTGCGTTACAAGTAGAGTTCAACTCCCTCCGGCAGGGCCAGGGTGAGGACATCGCGGTATACGCCGCCAGGACTGAGCGTATCACCGTCGATATAATAGAAAAACTCTGCGAGGAAGCCACCTCGATGTTGGAGATGCGCATCGTCGAAAAAATAACACGGAAGAGCGCCCAGGCCAACTTCGAAAATGGACTGCATGGGCAGGTCCAAATTCTGGTGAGATCTCGTAATTACGCCACCCTCCACGAGTCCGTTACAGGCGCCATCGAGATCACGAATATGGTGCAGCCAAAGGGAGGGGTAGGTGGAGTATTAAGCCACCCCAGAAGGTCCCAAGGCGCATCACCCCGGCAGGGCGAAAATTGTTTCACCTGCGGAAAACCTGGACACATGGCTCGAGACTGCACCCAGAATACGGGACGAGTAAGCCTACCAGTACCCAGTGAAAACAAGTCAATCCACAATGTGGAAATAACCTGCAATTACTGCCAGAAGAAAGGCTACATGTGGAAGGAATGCCGGAAGAGACTGTCGCAGAATAAAAGCGAGCCAACGCAGCCGCCCCGACAGCCAAGAAACGCAGGCTACAAAGATGCAAAAAATACGGTAACTGCGGGGCCAGATCCAGCCACTGCAGGCGAGAACGCGCTGGGCGCACTGAGACTGAATACGCTAACTGTTCAGCAGAGACCTGCGTGCAAGCAGAAGAAAACAACGCTGCAGCTTCTACAAGTAACGCTGCCGGCATCGAGTGCCACCGCCAGCGACTTCGATATCGATGCACCGTTGGCCACGACCGGGGGACTCACCCTCAAAGCGGACACCGGAGCGCAGTGCAGCATAATAAAGGAAGGCTGTCTCAAGGCCGAAACCATGGTGAGCAGGTGCTCCGTGGAACTGCAGGGTGTTGCAGGAGAAAAATTCACCCCCCTCGGGATAGCTAAAATTATTCTCGAGACACCGGCTCTAAATGTAGAGCATTGGTTCTACATCGTTCCGAACAATGTGCCGTTGAAGGTCAACGGACTACTTGGCATGGATTTTATCAAGCAGCATAAAGCGGACATCCTGCATGGCGAGATGCTCAAGTTGTATGGGCACTGCATGCCGCTAAGGGACGGCGCGACAAGGATAAATTCGTCACCACGCGGTAGAACTGCAGCCACGTGCAAATACATAGGCCTGCTTACGAAGACAAATTCTCTTTACGGAAACGGGTCTAACACGGATGCCGCCAAGGAGAATAAATCTGTCGGACTACCTATGAGGAGCGGAATCAGCCGAGGAAAAGTATCGAGATTCCGTGTCACACCGTCAAAACCTAATAAAGTGAGTTTATATGGTTATAAAAACGACGGAGAAGTGCAACAGCCGTCGGCGACACTCGAGCCGTCGGAGATAGCGAAGGCCGTACGGAGCCGGCAGGTCAAGGCACTACGCGTACGCTCAACGAGCACGGGGGCCAAACGCTTCGCGCAGCAACGACGGAAGCCCGACTTGGTGCCCCCCGGCAGCGAAAAGCAAGCAGCTCGCGCCGGAATAATGTGCGAATACAAGCGTGTATTCTATCTACAAGGGAACGAGCGACAGCACACGCACGAGGTGCAGTATCGCAAACCCTTTAGGGTCAGATCGAAGGACCAAGAATTGCAACCCTTGCCTGGAAAGAAAGTAAAATCGGGGCATGGGTCCGGTAAAATGAATAAAGCCGAAAAAAGAAGCACAGATGTAGACGCTCCGAGTCGCATATACGCGACCACGCGAAGTCTTCCAAGAGAGAGCAGAGAATGAAATCCGTGGATCGGAAAAGGACGGCACCACGGGGTAACTCGGCACAACGAATGACCGCACAAAGCGGAGGGCCGAGGATACCCCTTACAGCCGTGGTAGCTCGTCGGAGCGAGGGACCAAGCTCGCCCACGAGAAAGAAAAGGACAGCAAGCGCCCGGGTACGGACAGCCGCACAAAGCGGAGAGCCGAGAATACCCCGGGCCAACCTAGCAACGCGGCAGAGAGAGAGGCCGCTCTGGCCAATGCGCCAGAAGAGGACAGAGAGATTCGCAGCGTGCCTGCAGAACGCTCTACTGAACCCCACAGCCCCGCCGAAAAGCCGTGCGGACGGGGAAGGGGTAGACCACGCAAGCTACATACGCAGGCCACTGGTAAGACTGCGAGCACCGCTAACAAGGATAGAGCGGGCCCAGCACAGCATGGCGGACCCGCGAAGCGCGGAAGGCCGTGAAAGGCAAACGTTGCAAGGCCGCTCGAGAGAGAGAGCGACCCAACGGCGGAGCCACCGGTGGGCACACCGAGTGAAGAAACTGCGGACAGAGCACCGCAAAGGCCCGCTGAGGAAGCGAGGCACGGCGGGGCCCGTAGCCCACGAACTTCCTGCAGCGCGGACGAAGACAGCGCGATAAAAGAGTATAGCGACTGCTGCAGTGGCGTAGCCACTCCTTCTGTCGATGACCGCCAGAAAATAATTAGAGAATACCACGACACCCCCATAGGAGGGCATCAAGGTATACGGCGCACGTTACATCGGAATCGGACCAAATACGACTGGCCCGGCCTGACAAGAGATCTAGAAAATCATATATCGTCATGTGAATCCTGTCAAGAGAATAAAATCAGGAAAAAGGAACGAGTGCCGATGAGGGTAATCGACACCCCATCGAAGTCCCTCGAGAAAGTAACGGTCGGCAAAATAGGACCGCTACCAGGAACGCATCAAAGAAAAGATGTATACTTACCGTCCAGGATGCGCTAGCAAATTACGGTGCATAGCACGGCCGAACCAAGAGGCCTCGAATTCATAATTAATAGAGTAAGAATGAGCCAAAGAGCCCTCGCACATCGAAACCCGCGAGACCGCTCTAGGAAAGAAGGAGAACAAACGCAGCAAGCATTCTCACGCTTCTTCTCCTACCTCATTACAGGCTGACAGCAGCAAAAGGTGAACTAACAAAAGCCACGCAGCATCCCCCGGACTACGTCGTCAGCACGTTTGCCAGCAACCCGGGAATCTACTACGAAGACGTAGGAAGCCTCAAGATAATCCAATCGACGTGGCGGTTGATTATCAGGTTGGACCTCGCCGCTCTAATGCAGCGAGAAGTAGAAATTAGCGAAAATCTACAACGCCTCACCGAACTGTGCGAAGGCGAAACTCGGGTCAACGACATATGCCCCATCCTCAACGACTCCGTTCTACGAATGAAGAAAAGGATAGAGATGGGGGTATTGATCATATTCGACCTCCTCGGGACGCGCCCCGTCAGAGAGCGCAGAGGATTGATGGACGGCCTAGGAAGCATAATAAAGGCCATCACAGGAAACATGGACGCCGCCGACGCGCGGGAGCTACATGAAGAAATAACGAATCTTAAGGCGTCCCAACAGACCCTGAAGGAAGGGCTGAAAAACCAAGTCCAGATCATGAAAACCACGCTCAGCCTATTCAATGAAAGCGCACATCATATACAGGCTAACGAACAGACGCTGCTGGCCCAAATGCAGCTTGTAAACCGCACGCTCAACAGCGACGTATACTACTTGAAGAGACGCCAACACTTAGACGAGACGCTCAACGCAATAAGTATTGCAGTCGAAGCATTACTAAGCGACGTACAGGAGCTAGTGTGGCTAGTGGACGATATAGCTAGTGGTAAGGCCAGCGCAACGTCCTTGCCACCACGCACACTCGTCAAGCACCTCGTCGAAGCACTACCACACCTACCGCCAGGCAGTAGTTTCCCAGTCGCCATAGCACACGACCAAGCGTCAACACTTATGCGACTGGCTGATACCAGGGCCTACAGCGAAGGCAACGCGGTAGTACTCGTGCTGGATATACCGCTGATCGGGCAGCAACAGTATAGCATACAGAAAGTATATCCTATACCCATGCGAGCGGACAATGGTAGACACTACTACATCGACACGACCGAGAATCGCGTAGTCATAGATATCGAAAATCGCAGATACCTCAGGATGACAGCCGACGACGTAAAAATTTGTAAGGTACTGGACAAATCATACATCTGCCCTCCAACACACCCTACAATTCCGATTACGAACGACGCACCCTGCGAGGTCCTTATCTACGCAAAAATGGACACCGATAACGGCAAAAATTGTGCAAAAAGGGTCATCGAAATAACCCATCCCTTCGTGGTCCCAATGCAACAGCAAGGGCGATGGCTATACGTCGCGCCAACCCCCGAACCAGTAGGAATAAATTGTGGAAAAAATCCCACTCAACACGAAATACTGAGCAATTCGGGAATACTGGCATTGATAGGCATATGTATAGTAACCGCCCGAGATTTCAGTATCAGAACCATCGGGCGAACGTCGCGGGTCATCAGGGAAAACTACCTTCCATCGTTCGATTTTAAATTAACGGAAATTGAAGGTCAGGCACCCCCTAAGCAGACCGAGAGGACAAGTCCACTGCAGAGCGTGCTGCGAGACCCGGAAGAGCTTCAAAAGCTCGGAGCTCGAGCCGACCAAATCTTGGACAACCTTAATACCGACGGAGACGGGATGCAACGCATCCATAATCTGAGTTTCTACTCACTGGGTGCAGTAGCACCGATAGCCTTGGTTGGCTATGTTCTGTTTAAATGTTATAGGTATCAACGAAACCGAACACCAACAAGGACAAGCGAGGCAACGACCCCGGCAACAGCCGAGGTAAACATCAACCTCGAGCCGATCGGACGACAACAGCCAGAAGAGCAACCGCGATCCGAGCTGGCCAGGTTATGCACCCGTCCCCTCAACCGAGAACGACTCGCTCGGCACGAAAGACGATAAGAAGCAGAGGAAAAACTTCATCGTCAACGAATGAAAAAATTAAACATTTTATTGTATTGTTATATAACATCAAACAGTAAAATTGTAAGAGGAAATACGAGAAACCAATCGAAGAAAAAATTTATTAAAGAAAAAATTTTTCCTTTTAAGGGGGGAGGGATGTTGTGCCGCGGAATATTCCACTCCGTATTTAGTATATTCGGGAATGTTCCATAGCAAAGTAACATTGGAATTCGTTCAAGACAGGAAACGAAGTCCAATGCCCGATCGTATGAACGACCCCAAGAACGCTGACGCAGCATGAGCGACTCGCTTGGCGTTCGGGCGAAAGGCTAACGCTAAAATTGCGAATTAAGGGATTTTCGTGAAGACAGTTAGCAACTGCTTTACGAAAAGACAGTATTAAATTAGATTGAAAAGAGAACGGTTGGTTCCTCGTTTAATACTCGAAACAACGCATTATTGTACTTCTTACTTTGATATATAAATAGGCAACGGAAAGTTACCGTTGCTTATAATAAATACTTCCTTTTATATAAATTCGCGTTTCCATCTTTTACTGGAGATCCATCTCCTTATCGGCAAACGATCCCAAAAAATAATAACTTTTAATATGATATTATACCGACTACCGAATAATCCAATTACTCGGTACCGGCATAACAGACGGGACAAAAGGAATCAACGATGAGAAAGTCAGAACAAAAGGGAATGGTAGAGAGATAGCAGCTACTGCTACGAATAGCAGCACAAAAAGAACGATCCGATAACGGTTCTATACATAATAAATCAATTTTTTTCAATGTATTGTACACAGTAAATATGTTACATGAAATTAGACAAAAAGATTATTTTTAAATATCGCGAATTCAACCGTAAAACTATATACTTTTTTGCGTTATACTAATTAGCGTATTTCACAATAGCCATACGGTACAGTAGAGTACAGCCCGTGCCGTCTTCGCTTCGTGTTAACAGGTTCGCATGATTTCGTTTCTTTACGCGTTACTACGAAATGAAATTCCGTACGTCGAATAGCGTCGAATTTCAAAATAATGGGTAGGCTCCTTGCTCCTGTCACGAAAGATCGTAATGCGTTATAATTTACGTGACGGCTATTCGCAAAGTTTAGCGTGATACCCTTCACTTTATATTTTTCAATAATCGTACCGTCGGGTTTACGAACAAGGTATGCGTAAAATTTTGGTCCACCCGAAACGAACGAAGTTATATAACTACCAGGCCCGTATTCACTTAATTCATCCGTAAGATCTCCTAGAAATTGATCGATTGGCGGCTCATACTCGTTACCACCGGGATAGCTCACGTAAATACAGGAGTCCGTATCGCAGTACAATATTCGTCGCCCGAGCCCCTCAAGATAACTGTATAATTTTAGGCGTGCCTGTGCCGTCGTGTATGCGGCAATCACGGCGTTTGATGTCGGTGATGGTTGGATAGCATCGCGGTTGCTCACATAGTTTACATACATAATCTTGTGATTAACCGGTAGCATCCCCGTCACCTCAATCTCCGGACTCGTTAGTAAATTCATTAGCTCCGCGCGCGTGAAAACGATAACGGTTTTCGTGAGATTCTCTCGCTGACCAAACTTTCCCCAGAATGAATTAAGAGCCAATTTCGCTAGTGAACGTAAACCCGGATTTGGCTGCAAAGCACTTCGCTCGAGATATACACCCTCAGACTCCTTGTACAATGCTATAAAACGCTCTATTGCTTCCTCGTCATCGTTACACTCTGTTGGCGGACCACTCGCCTCCTGTTTTATTTTTAGGAATGTGTCGATGTACTCGGCAAAATGACCGCCTCGTCGCGTTGTCGAGTCATACTGCGTAACAACGTATTGCCAAATTTCATAGATACGCGTCACTTTATATCCGAGCGACACAGCTTTTCTCAGTTCGTCCGCGACCCATGAGCCGTCAAACGCTCACTCAGTCGTGTCATCGTGTGTACAAACCTCGGATGTGTCCATATCTGTACAGCACGTTCTACACAGGGGGAACAGTAGTTTCCCATGCATGCGAACAGGCAGTACGGGTATATACAAATCGCGCGGTGCCAGCACGGTACACTTCACGAGACCCTCGACGACACTTAGATCGTTTTCAAGTCCTACGAGTTCTCGACACTCGTCACCTACGTACAATTTCGGGTGTCCAACGGGATATTTTCCATTCTTACATACCCACGGATACAGCGAGCAAACATCCATATAGCGTATCTGCTCCCCATTCGCGACGTCGTACAAGCTTACAAAATTTTCCGTTCGACCGCCAAAGAATGCATCGCGTGGTTCGAGAGGTGCCTGCTTGACCATGGCGGGATTTTTCACGTATATCGACATTTCCTCGTTATTCTCGAGTAATCTGTCAAAATCGCATTCCCATATTTCGGTTAGAGTGTACCCTTTCGATCTGATTCGCCCGGAAATAAGAATGGTACACTCGTATCGCTCATCCATTGTATCGCCGAATTTAGTTCGAGCATCTCTATTCACGCGATAACATCGCGGACAACCGTGCCAAAAGCAGCCATGAAATTGAAGAACGTGATGGACCCCCGCATCCACGTAGTAACCGTCTACGGCCAGTAGGCCAGCCGGAGGGCGATACTCTCTCGTGCGTCCAGCATGAGCGATAACGCAGTTGAGCTCACGCTCGAGCCATACGAGCCATACGACGGCCTCGCGCGATTGCTTATCGCCCCAGCGATATCCTCCTGGTGGTAACACCGCAATTCGATCTTTCTGTAGAAAATTCTTTCGAAATACTCTCATACATGCTGATGCTATCGTGCATGCTTCTGTAAAGGGGCACACGCTCCCACAACGTATAAGTAACTCTCGAAAAGCTAAACACGCTCGTCTCAAAACCGTAACATCTGTACGACAACATTGCACAAATTGCGTCGCAAAATCAAATTTATAATCTACGCGACTCGATTCTTCTTCATACTATTTTAAAAAGCGCTCGCGATCCGCTGAGAACATGGTATCGGGTGAGTAAAAATGCAAAGCCGGCAGAGGACCTGAGTAATTCTGATATTCCGGTGTGTTGAATAAATGGGGAAATGTACCTTTTGCCACCTCATCAGCTGAACCAAAGACTTTAGGTAAAGCGCTAAGAGCCATGGGTAAATAGTTTAGACTATCGAGAAAAACGACATCGCTAATTTTCATCGAGACAATCTTCGTACCATTCATAATCAGAGAGGGCAGCTGTGTTTTTTGCACCTCGATTAAATACCGTAGAATAAATTGTGCGTCGAAACCTCTAGCATTATGGGCGATGCAGATGGTCTTTTTAAATTTTTGCGATAATGCCAATTTTACGAGATCCCCAACAGGATCATCGATAAACACGAATTAACGTTTACCACAGTTAGCACAATCGGTCTCTATATCTGTGATATCCAGACATGCCATACATACGCATTGTGCGACACATAAATTCGGCTCGTGAATTCGTGTCGATTTATCATCATGCAATTGCTCGTGTTGCTGCGTCTCAAAATCATAAAATAAAAATCTCTTTGAAGACTTGTCTTTTTTCTTCTCCTTTTGCGCATCTGCTTTCTTAAGAGGTGCTATAAAACATGCATGCGTAGTCGGCCGCGTTTGTTTGCATGTAGTACAAAACGATATACCACATACATGCATCTTTTTATCTGTGGTTTTAATCATACGCGAGCAGCCTCTACAGATTTTCAATGCGTTACAGACGCTGTACCGTCTATATTTACGAGACGTGATACCCGCGGAGCCCTCACTCTTGTGATGAGCGAGGCAAAAAGCACCAAAGAACGAACGATTACAGTCTGCGCAATACTCAGGCTGAGAGTCTCTATTACCGTTGCAATAAGTGGATTTACATCGAGCACATTGATAGCTACATCGATGCTCGAGTACTCGAATATACTTGGAATTAGATTGCGTGCAGAACCCCCGACTACCCAGCGCACCGGCGAGATTTAATATCGGTTGATAGTGATGAGAACGCTCGTAATAGAGAATAAAGAGTGTATGATTAATTTTACCTGTTGCAGTGAGTACGTATTTTCGCTCATCGTACAGAGCCGGAACGCGTTTTCCGAAGGTGAGAAATTCATAAACAACAATCGCTATACCCTCGTGAACCAAGTATTCCTGAAAGAGCTGAATTTCGCGCCCACCACACCCCCTAGACGGTGTCATTACCCCTGCATTACGTGTGAGCTCTATCGCCGCTGTATATTGCGCACCTCGAAGCCCGTTCCGAATTTGACACCATCGTCTGTGTAGCACACCCGCACGTATTTGCCCGCGTTCGGCATGCGCTCGGGCAGTAACAAGGGATCGTTGTAGACACAAATTATCGCGATTACTTATGCGTAAAATTGACTTTTTTGCTATAGATTCGTGTGTAAGCCTAGTGCCCACACCAGCTCCTTCGACGCCTCGTACTATACATGTCGTCATTCTACATGTACCAGCGTCTATTCGAAATTCGCGCGCGCTCTGAGCTACACTATTAATTAGTCGTTATATATCGTCGGGAACGATGTCACGAGCTGGTCGAAATGATAACCATATAGGTCCTTGCGCAAAAGACGGTACGCTCAGAGTCATACCCACATAATCATGTCCTTCGCACGATTCTGTAAGACGTGTGAGAACATCTCGTACACCTCCCTCGAACCATGTCAGATGATCGATACCGACCGGTGGCTGACGAAAATAAAAATCTGTCTCTCGACCCTGCATCCTAAAGCGTGAAAAATAACGTCTCTGCTCGTTGTCGATACCGAAACGTTTACCAGGAGGCAAAATATCACCACCCCGTGCAGCAGTCCTTCCATTGCCAGTCTGTCCACCTGCAGGCATAATTAAACCATTTATTAGAATTTTTATTTAATTTACTTTAAATTTTTGTTTGTCGCTGGCTATATACTATGCATATAATTCGTGTAACGTAAGAATTACAAACTTATATTTGCTTCTAGTCCTCGAATCAGTCGACTGCACCCGGAACCGCCGACGCATTTCGTAAACCAACTAGATTGTCGGCGGTCTCGGCACAGTGAATCGTGCAAAGCGAAAAACGTGCTGCTCCACCTCTTCTTCTTCTACTTCTTCTTCTTCTTCTTCTTCTTCTTCTTCTTCTTCTTCTTCTTCTTCTTCTTCTTCTTCTTCTTCTTCTTCTTCTTCTTCTTCTTCTTCTTCTTCTTCTTCTTCTTCTTCTTCTTCTTCTTCTTCTTCTTCTTCTTCTTCTTCTTTCTTCTTCTTCTTCTTCTTCTTCTTCTTCTTCTTCTTCTTCTTCTTCTTCTTCTTCTTCTTCTTCTTCTTCTTCTTCTTCTTCTTCTTCCTCCTCCTCCTCCTTTTCTTCTTCTTCTTCTTCTTCCTCGCTGTCTGTATTGCTGTTGGCATCATCGTTTGAACTGTATTGTCGCGATGGGCCTGCGACGGATTCATCTGGTTCTCTCGAGGGGCCTGCCATGAAAAGACCGTTTGTAGGTTTATAACCGCAGAATGGCTGGGTAAAATTTATCCAGCGATTCCCTACGGTGCTGTCGCCATCGTCTGTCCCTGCTATGATCATCTGAATCGGTTCTACCCTCCTCATCGAAATCATAAGGTGTCGGATCCCATTTCTGCGTCCTCATACCGTCGAACTATATAAAAATCTTATGAAATAAAGGAAATAAAATAAAAGTAATTAGCGCTGTATATTACTTACATCTTTCATTGAGTATGGGTTGCAGAGCAGTCTCATTCAGCCAACCTCGTCGACGAATAACACGCACCACCGAATCAATAATTATTTGATTATCAAACAATGTCAATATTATACGCGTCAACTAAATCGCGTTGATGACACTCCAGCATACCGCGAATTTTACGAACAACCGCCTGTGTCGGAAGTTCCCATAGGGTGATCTGTAAATTTCTTCTACCCCAGCGCGAACGCAACGACGGTCTACGCTTCAATATAAACTCTATCAATTTTCTTATCAATGAGCGCTTTACCACTCTGACCATGATTATGCTGT
>OZ012705.1:57212598-57365815 GCA_963942595.1 Cylloceria caligata
TGGATACCTAGTTATGATTCATAGGAGGCTGTTATCTTTATGCCCGTGATACTCTCTAGTAGCATCTCGAGCATTTAGTCTGTCTTTGGCATCCTACTTGGAAACAATAAAAAGCAATATGTATCCACGATACGGCAAGGAGATTTTAAGCGACGCGTTTTGGTGCCGATTAATGTTTGTCGAGAGTGTGACGAGTGTGTTTCTGCGTACGCAGGAAATGTGCGATGCATACGACGAGCTGGAAGAACTCCTACGTAGTGTGTATTTAGTGGAACGTCGTGGAAGACCCATTGAGCTTGGGGAGTTGCATATCGGCATGTCCTGTATTGTGCCTCGTTTCAATAACGTTGTCCGCGGGGAAGTGGTTTACCCGGACTTTGATGGGTACTGCGAGCTGTTGCTAGTCGATTTCGGCGAAACTATTTACATCGACTGGTCTCACCTATTTCATCCGGATCCTCTAGCAAGTATGCTGCCGGTTCTTGTCATGGAGTTTTCCATATACGGACTCGAACGCGTGGATGTTGCAGGTATCGAGCAGCTCGTCGAAGAAGCGTGCGGTGGAGATGACTTGATCGCTGTCGTGATGCGACCTCTTGCCGGCGATAGCGTTCCGCGGGTTCGCTTATCGAACGGTGAACGCGTGGATGTTGCGGCGTTTCTTATAGAAGCCCTCGGTGATGAGATAGATATCGGCTACGATATCGATGCCGTGGACGAGGGCTTTGACGAGGACATAGTAATGAATTAAAGACGCTGTGCATGTGTGTGTGTGTGTGTGTGCGTGTGTGAGAGAGTACATTCGAGAGACAGGAGTTTAAAATCGCTTTGGCAGGAGGGTAGATGCCTACAACAGCTGCGGTGGTGGTGAGTACATAATTTTATTCATTTTTCCAAGTATGTGTACACCTTTGCTCCATCCTACTCTTATCTCTACTCTTCCTTGTTCACCAAGGTACCCACACCACCTCACTTTACCATCTCCACGTTACCGACACTGGTCAAGCAGAGTGGGTAGCGCGGCGGTGGAAAAGTGAGGTGGTGGGGGAAGGAGTGGGGATAGGAGTCGGATGGAGCAAAGGTGTACACATACTACTCTCATTTCATAAGAGCCCGCGCAGTGGCTGTTGTGAAGTGGGTGGGGCGAGACAACGTAAAGCGCAATCGAGACGAGATTTGTTACGAGCGGCGCAAGCCTTCCCCTGACGCGCCTAGCACGGGCAGCTTGGTGAGGGCAGCGAGATAGGGGCAAAGTTCCCGCATCTGGCATCACTGCTCGTACCTCGCCGGCTGGCATCACTGCATCAGACATCAAGCGAGCGCACGAGGCTAGTAGGCGGAGCTAATCGATCGGTCGCCAGCAGCGTCGAGGTGCGGCCATAAATATCGCTCGGAGCTTTGGTTCAAGCGTGCTATTGGCGTTGGAGTTCTGTAAGACTCGATCTCGTTGCATTTAATTCTATTTTTACTGGCTCTCACGAACAGACCAAGCAGACAGAATATTCGTTTAATACTGGATTTTGCAAATAAAATCAGAAAATGGTTACTATCGCTCTGTATAGGAGCTTTCAGAGACTTGGGGTCCCCGTCAAAGGTAAATGTGACTAATAACACGGAAAAAATTCGTTCAATTAATCGACTGTTCTATTAACCTGTAAAATTGTAATGTTATTTCACTTCTTTGTATGATTTCGTTTTTCCATGCATTGAATACAATTTGCATAACATTTTTTTTTTTAATTTGGTGTGTTTCACGATCGACTTTAAGAGGAACTCAATTTTGCAAATAAAAAAAATATGTTTATATTGCACATTTCTGAAAGTAATGATTGCTGGTACTTTTATTGCCTTATGATTTCGTGTTCTATGCAAGTTCTGTAAAAGACTGGTTTCAGAAATAGTCCATAAAATGCAACATTCAAACGTAAAAAATGCAACTCTTACAATTTTCTATACATTCAACTGAATTTTGTGTTATATAATCAGTTTACTATGTATATTTTTATGTTAACATGTGACCCCATGCTCCTAAACAAACTCAAGTCTCCTATAGTGAGGCACTGTAGTGACTCCAATTTGCTGTGAAAAGATGTTGACCTATTTCAATAAAACCAAATGGCTCCAATTTTTCACATGTTTAATTCTAACTTCCTAGTAAAAAAAGCATGTTGTTATGACCAACATATAATATCAATACTACATATTCTTCTAGTATCACTTCTAATGACATCTTTGAAAATGATGATATTGTGGCAGCTCTGTGTGCTCATTTAATGTTGTGAGATATGGTTATCGACTACATTCTACCGTGGTGTTGTACCAACATTGTTGAATCATTGTGCCGCTACATGTTTGCTTGGGTTATTGACAGAATTATATAGATAGACCTGCGAAAAAGTCTAGGACACTTTTTTTGGCTGTTCAAACAATATTGCTGATGCTTTTTTATCATTACTTTTTTTTTTTCAGTGGTGCAGGTGGTTTCTTAACAAAAGCAAATTATGTATGAATCAACCCCTCTATTACTCAGTTGATCCTCATTTGTTTTCATTCAGAAACATCCTGCAGCTTGAGAAAATAGGATTACAGTTTTTGATACTCTCTGTACCTCGAATAAGCTGGGAGCGTGAGTCACAGGACTTTCAGTCAGCAACTAGATGATTAGAATTTATTTCCATGCAACAAATGGAACTTGTACAAATTAGTTGACAGACTTTTTCACTCCTTTGCGATACTGTAAGCGTCAACTCGGTCACTACAGAACCTTAGCGTGCTAATATCTTGTAGAGTGTCGGGACTTTATCGGTAAGAGAAAATACTTGACTGATGCTCTAGGTTCAGGCTATCAACTAAAGCTTTTTTTTTTGTTTAAAAAATTAATGCACCCTAATAAAAAACTCCACTTAAGGTGATGTGGAACTACTCGGTCATTAACAAAAACTAATCTGAATTTCTTTGACATGGTTCATCTGTCGGATAGTTGAGAACATTGCTCCTCCTTACAATTCTCTATGACATCGTTCTTGTCTTTTATCCGACAGATCTACCGCCACAGAGAAATTCGGGGTCGCAATATTAGTTTAATCTCTCTTGCACCCATACATGTTCCATATCACCTTAAGGCGATGTGCTATACCAACTGAGCCGTCATGAATGCGACTGAGGTCGTCATTGGCAATCGCAGTGGAGCGAGAGAGATCAACAGAAATTTGTAGCGAATCACGTTAAGGTGAGGCGAAACATGTACTATGTGACACATGAGTGCGAGAGAGATAGCTGCTAATTTTCCAGACCATGCCATTCAGGGACTTGATATTTCGAGAAAAAGCAAACTTACACAATGCACAGCACAACAAGTCGTCCTTTAAAACGAGTTTTTTTTCGATATGTCTACGGTATATAAAATCCATGGGTTTCAGTTTTTGTTACCGATTAAGTAGATTTCGGTCAACCCGCGATATGCTACATGTTGTCTGTCTTTCTCCGATTCCCATACGTGCGAGAAAGACAGCGGAATTTTCCCATCGCGAATCTCTTCACTACGATTAATCTTTCGGATAAAACACGAGAACGGTAGAATAGTGAAATGCAGTTCACCGTTCTCTTTCATGCGAAACATGAATAGTGGCAAAAAATGCGTGAGACTCGCGCGTTAGAAGTGAAACTTCTTAGGTTCTAGAAACAGTTGATTTTATGCATTGCTCTCTTTGCATTTGTTGAGGATTTTATTATTTCAGGATTAGGAAACGGTTATGTGGAATTGAGCTGAAGAAAATCTCTCTTAATTAAATGAAATATTACTTTTATTCATTAATTTCCATTAATTCATACTCTAAGAAAGAAATTATAGGTTTATGATAGCTGAAGTCTGATACAAATAATTTAGACTGTCAATTTTCTAAATAACGAGAGAATACTGCGTCGATGGTAGTACTTGATCTGGTTGTAGACTGAGCCTTGTCAGTGTTTAATTTTTACTTGAATTTTTCATCCAAAAACTTATCAATGGTTTAACTTCGTCTGAGTTGAAGTTGATGTTGAAATCAACACTCATGATCATTGGTATTTTGTCCTAATCTTTTTCCAACAATCCTGCACCTTCAATAGTGTAGGCTGATAAGACTTCATGAATGAGTTCAATAGCATCATTAACTCTTGCATTATTTAATATGTAGATGGCCACCATCATAAATTTTTGACCATTTTCCAATTGACATTTTGCTGCACAAATGTCACCAATTCCCAAACTCAGTAAGCTCAGTGCATTGGCTTGATGTACATTTATATTCATGTTAGGAGTTACGATATTCGCTATATCATTGGCGTTTCTGTAGATAAATACTCCTCCAGCTCTGACATTTGGACGTTTAAAGTGCACAACAAAATTAAAGTTAGGGACGTCCAGTGGTTCCTATGCTACATATTAACACAGTGCACGCGGCGCATGCGCGTAAACTGTCTATGACGTATGCGACGGAGAGACTAGAAATAATTCTCCCTCTCTTTCTTCTCAACTGCCGGTTGGAGTCGGGGAAGGAGAATCGTTTCGATCAAGCCAACACATGCTACCGTGGCTAGAGGATATGCTACGTATGACGCATTTGACAGAGAGTAGAAACGATTCTCCCACTCTTTCCTTTCAACTGCCGGTTCAAGTCGGAGAAGGGGAAGCATTTCAATTTTCGTCTGATCCAGGCCACCGCGCATAAAGAAGTTTCACTTCAAAAATGTTATGACAGTTTTGATTACTGACGAAGGAATAGCACATCATCTGAAGACGGTGTGCTACACATCGTCTGACTCTCTAAGATTTCATACATGTGAAAGAGATAGCAGAATTGTCGCATCGCAAAATTCTTCACTACGATTCATTTTTCGGATAAAAGACGAACGGTGGATTGTTAAATTATGAGACCCAGTTCACCCTTCACCCCTCGGTAGGTAACAAAAGCTTTAATGCAAATTTCTTTGCCGCGATTAATCTTTCGAATAAAAGTGGAGAACAGTGAACCGTGCTTTCCACTTCTACAATTCACCGTTTTCGTCTTTTATCTGGAAATTCAATCGCGGCGCAGGAATTACAAATGGGAAAAGGTTGCTATCTTTCTCGCAAGTGTGGCGCTCAGAGAAACACACGATGTGTAGCACATCAGTTTAACGTGAGTCTTGACACTGACACTTCATCTAAAAACTTTCAACACATTTTTCTCAAATCTAGATTTTTTTGTAACGACAGAAGAGTGGGGCACACTGCGTGAATGCATAGTGTGAGGCCCATAATTTTGACATTTTTCTGAAAATGTGTGAGAAAAATGTGGTAACAAATGTTAGTTTCGTCTCTCTCGCACTTGTGGTCCCAACAGTGCTGCTCAGTCGGCAATGAGCCTCCCCTTAAGAGAACGGTTTTCTTGTGTCCAACATTTCTTGCATCGAATTATTTTTATTATTGTTATTCTAAACAGGTAGTATCCTAGCTCGTTATTCTTCAACAAGCACATCCCAGATACGCTGCCACTGCGCACCCTCTGTACTGTATAAGCCGCTAATCAACACCATCAGATCAAAATACGAACCACAGTTTCATCTTTCATCGGTACGTTCTGCAATGCTGGATCTAGATCTGCCTAATCGTTCTGCTTCGATAACAGAGATTTCTGAATTACCGTTCGCTACAAAGTTGCGCATAGGCGAGCCATCAAAAATGTCTCGAAGACAGATACACGTTGTACCAGAAAAATCACTGGACCTTCCTTCAAACGAGACTGTAATCGAGAAACGTGCGGAGCGAATGATCGTTATAAGACGCAGGAAGATGCGAAGGCACAAACTGCGAAAGCTAAGGAAACGCATGAAATTTTTGTGGAGTAAGATAAAGCAAAGACGAGAAATGAAGAAGGAAAAAGTTTTTCACGCGGAACTCTTAGCGAAGATACAAAAAGCCGAGAATTTTGACGCCAAAAGATACGTCGCCAATAGACTCGCCATACTCGACAATGTTCGTATTCCTGGCAGATATCGCGGTGAATTGCTGCCGGAGGCAAAGGTACGCGAATTCTTGAATAAAGATGAAGAAAAACGTACGAAGAAATCGAATAGACCTCGACTCACTCTGTAAATAAAAATTTTTTGTAGAGATCATTTTGTAGAAATAAAAGATTGCTTCCTTTGCGTATATTTATTTTTTCAGTTTTTTAAGGAACACCTCGACAAAAATTCGTATAGTCGAGATACAAAGAAACACGGCAATGAAGCTGGAACCGCTACAACGATAACTTGACTTTAAACCTAGTTTATAATTAACGAGTTATTAAAGGCTAATTTAATGCCGCATCCCCGGATTGATGGCTTCTTTTTTTTTAATCCTGTGACGCTGCTATCTTGATGTGAAGTTAGCACCGCCCCAACGTTATACAGACCATACCACTAATGAGATCGAAAAATGGATAACGCTATAATTTAAGGCTCATTTGAGGCTCCAATGAAATTAAAATCATCGAAATCGGTACTGCCTATCCGGAGATATTCAAACTTTACTAATTTCAATAAATAATGACGGTATTTTTCCGGTGTTGAATTAGCTAAGTTTCCTAAATAGTGAGCTCCTACGTATATCTAGCTGAAGTTATTGCAGAATAAAAAAGGTTTTTTTAATGCAGAGGGTAGTGTTTAGATATAGGGACGCTGCATTTAATTCGCTCTTCGCGGGAGGTTAGAGCCTTTAATTTGCCGAGAATTTCAAGACTTGCTACGCCTCTCTGGCTCAAGTAGTTACCAAGTAAAACAGGTTTGTTAATGCCAAGAATAGTCACCGTCAGCGGTAGCCTTGTCGGTCTCGATGTCGTTGCTCTGGAGACGGCGATAAGGACGCCGCACGCTCGGGAGTTACATTAAAAAACGAATAAAATGAATATGATTTCCGATACGCTATGAAAAATGCCCTGTTCGATCACCACGGGGAGGACTTTCTTCAGAAATAGGATGTCATCATTTGTGTCGGTCTTACGAGAGCACGAGATTTTATTATATTGTGACAGGTGCAAAAAATACTTTGTCACAACTTTTCCCTCTTTATTCCCAGGATGACCTCGTCGAACCAAGACCGCCGTTCCTCGCGGAGCTACATTTGATCAGAACCTTTCTCTCCATGGCAGTAACTCTCGTGCGAGGATATCGAATAGGTTATTAAATTTGTAAATCAGGAATGAATACTTCCACAATTTAATCTAAGTGCGGGAGGTTTGTATGCAGCCGAAACCAATTAAAATTTACGAAGCAAACAGTTTTTTCGTGTCCATTTTTCTTTTATATATTTTTCACCCACTCGCCCTTCTTCCGTGCCTCACAGGCCACGGGAAGCGTTTTTTAACCCCGACAGACCGTCCGGCGCAACTGGGCCTCAATGTTGCCCGGGGTGCGCTAATGAGGGTCGAATCTCGGGCAGCTCTTGGTCGTCACCCCCTTCCTGCCCCAGTATATAACACAGAAGGCTTCTCTGCGGTGCCGGAAACCAACCCCGGTCGTGGTTGTGACTGTGTTCGCCGCAATTCCAGCAGAGGAATTCTCCAATGCCCGGCCGTGGCTTGGACAGAGATTCCCCTGCTCACCTCTGAAGCATTATCAACGGCCAGGTCGCCTTCTGGCCCATGAGAATTGCCGATGGCCCGGCGGCCTCCCGCCTCCTTCCTTCTCCGATTGATCCAACCCTCCTGGGTTCTTGATCGTCGGAGCTTCCTGGTCCGCTCCACGTTGTTCCCTCGTCCGTCCACCGGTCCAGGATCTCCGACCCTCCCAGGGTGTTGGCTATCGGAGGAGTCCTCCCAGAGCCACCCCTCGGGAGCACTCGCAGCTGAGCACCATCAGCTTCGCCCTCTTCCCAGCGTCCTACACGAGAACTTCATCCTGTAAGGGCGAGAGAAAAGGTTTTAAATCTTCACTCGCGACTCTCGTCACACAACTCGTCCCGAGGTCTTCCACCTCATAGACCCCCGACAAAAGAACTCGACGGTATTCAACAAGAGATCTGCCATGCGGAATTCCTTCTCACGGCGATACCTATTGTATTAGATCGACTGTCTTTGATACGCCTTCTCAAGATCATTGGTTACGTTTTCTCGCAGGAATTTAAGCTCACGCATTCGTTCCGACCATTGCTCACGTGATTACGGGACAATTTCGAGATCCCCCTTCCAAGGCGCGGGCGTATTCTGTATCGACGAGTGGTGCGCGGTGTTAAACGCGAACTGAAATTCAGCGAGCTGCTTGTCTCACGCGTGATGGTTACCCACGAGAAACGATACGATCATGGTCTGAAGAGATCTATTGACGCGTTCTATCAGATTTGCCTGTGTATTCCACGGCGGCGTGTTCGTGTGGTAAATACCTTGATCTGTCGCGAGAGCGGGTAAGCTCTGGCTGATGCCCCGTGCCATTGCCGGTAAGCAATATTTGTCGTCCAAACCGGGACAACGCTAATTCCTCGAGGGAATCGTCAATTTTCTTACCGGTGACCTTGCACAGGGTTCAACACTCCAAACATTTCGTGAACAAATTTTGTGTCACGAAAACATATGCAAAGTCCGATTTACTTAGCTGAAAACGTCGCATGACATCGGTGGCCACGACGGTTCATGGTTCCATACCATACTTAGCCAGAAATACCAGTATATTTCTGCGTTAGTAGGTCTTCTCAATTCCAAGATTGGCAGTTTGCGAGGTGCTATGATTTTAACAGAGAACTTGGGTTTGATGGTTTGGCGGCACTATGAGTTTCGATTCGGAATTATTTTTCCTGGAAGCTCGCGACGTGTTGTTCACCGATGGAGATACAGCAGTTCTCGATAATTTTCTACGACGGAAAGCGTTTCGGAAAATCGATTTTTCGCATACTAATGATCTTCGATAGCGGCTATCTCTTATTCTTCCCGAGCTTTCTATCGAGAAAATCAATAACTCAACATCAGTTTTCATGCTCTGAGTCATCGTAAACATCATTGATTGCTCCCTTTGGATACAGCACTTCGAAATCGTACCGAGCCAACTGTAATGCCCAATGAGTCAACCGTCCTACGGGATCCTTATATGTCTATAATTAACGAAGTCTGTGGTGGTCCGTAATTACCGTCAAATGATAAGCTTCTAAATATACACGGAATTTACGGACTGGACAGAGAATGACCAAACACTTTTGTTCCATCGTGGTATAAGTTTTCCGCGGAAGAGAGAGTATAACTCGCGTAAGCGATCGGGTGTTCCTCGCCATCGACCTACAGCAAGAGCACAACGTTTAAGCCACGCATACTCGCGTCTGTCTAAAGCGTGAATTTTTATCTAAAATCTGGACAGGTCAGCGTTGGCGCACTGACCAGAGCCTTCTTTAAATGAGCAAAGGATTTCTTCTGCTGTGGGCCTCATATCCACTTCTGCTTCTTTCCCATCAGAAGCGTCAGTGGCTCTACGAACTTCGCACATTGGGGATTAAACCGACGGTACCACGACACCATTCCAAGAAATCAAATTATTATTTTTCGGGATCGTTTGCCGATAAGGATATAGATCTCCAGTAAATAATTAACATGTGCATTTACGGAAAAATAATAGTGGATTTGTTTGAGAATCCGGTGGATGAAGTTGACAGATCTGTGAATGTATCGAATACCCATGAAAACTCACTCTCGACAAGGTGATAAATAAAACCAGACAAGTTGTTGTTATCGTGTGAAAGTGGTTTATTCCACCTTCCGACAGGCGGTCCAAAGTACACGCAAAGTACATAATTTATAGAAACATTACAAGTGAAAATTAATACAAAAATCAGTTAAATTTAGAAAACAATCCAAAAACATAGATTTTGAAAAAATACAAATTATAAAAATAAATAAACAATTTGAATTGAATTCTGACTTTGAACAGCACACAATTATATTAATTGTATGCTGAGTGTGATTGAGCTTACAGTGAAGAGAGGTTACAGTGAATCGATGAGAGCACTTGCAATTAAAATTGCTTGAGTGCTCTACATGTATGAGACAAGCTACGCAGTCAGCACTGCGTAGCACAACACAACATATACTGAGGATGCACGAGTGAGCAGTGTATAGTCACTGTACTTTCCCAGCAGATTTTCTTGAAGAAAGTACAGTGAATATAAAGCACCTGCATAATTATATTAATTACACTGGCAACATACAGTGAGGAGAACGTGGTGCAGCGCACGCCACAGAGTGAGACAAAAATGTGAATGTACCGCTATTTTCTACTCCTCACCGACATTGAATTGCACTGAATTGTGACGGTGTACTCTTACCGTGTATTTGAGTCCTGTTGAGCTTGAAAGTTGAGCGAATCCGGTAAATTGTGACAGAGAAAAAGGTTCGAGAGTCCGAGAGTCCTGTTGTGTGTGCTGTTCTGCCGGTGTCTAGCCAAAAGAGTGTCAAAATTCCAATATGGCTGCGGGTATGAAAGCGTCGTTGGGCGCTGAAGTCAGTTGAGCGAGATAGCCGGTGAGCGAAACCGAAGTCAAGCGAAAGAGACATCCTCTCGCTCGACGCGGCATGCCAACGAGGCACATCCTCGGCTTCACGAAGTCCTGCCTCGGCTATCTTCGAATCAACCGAACGAAGTGTGCTAGAGCACCGCAACAGGTAGGCGCACGACGAATATCGATCGCCGTGCGCCAGCTGATTCTCCAACAGGAGAATTATTTATTATAGACAACGGCAACTCTCCGTTATCTATTTAAATAACAATAAAAGAATATTACAAAAATTTGCTGTTTCGAGGCTTTGACGAGGAACCAACCTCTCTTGTTCGAATCTACTAATAGGCTTTAATATTTCGGGCGAGTCCGATTCGCGATCAACCGTTCAAATTGATATTAAACTTTAGACTGATTTTGGCAAAGGAGTTATTGACTTCCTTTGGCGAAATCGATGAATTTGCAAGAATGTCTATTGGAAGTTGCTGCAAGTCGTAGCTCGAGCGGTCATTGCTCTTAGCTCGCTTGCACATTTTTTCTACTTCGGGTAAGTGGCCTCACGCGAAGGAGGAATAGTGGCGAAATAATTATAATCGAATAATTCGCGGCACAACATCCCTCCCCCCTTAAAAGGAAAACATTTTTTACTCAACAATTTTTTCTTTCGTTGGTTTTCCGTGTACAATTTTGATTTTTGATGTATACGTTATTTTACAATTGTGCATTTCGGTATTTTCCAAGTTTTGACAACTTAGCTATTTCTTTCTTCATCGTTGTTCCGGGTAGGCGAATCGCACTCGGTTGAGGGGGCGAGTTTCGCATGCCCTGGTTCGCTCGGATCGCAGCCGCTCCTGTGGCTGTTGTCGTCCGAGTGGCTTGAGGTTCATATCTCGGCTGCTGTCGTGGTCGTTGCTTTATTTGTCCTTGTCGGTGTCCTGTTCCGTTGATACCTGTAACATTTAAACAGAACGAAGCCGACCAAGACTATTCGTGCTATTGCACCTAACGAGTAGAGGCTAAGGTTGTGGATGGGCTGTATCCTGCCTCCGGTGGTTTCGAGGGTTTCCAATATTTCGTCTGCTCGAGCTCCGAGCCAGGGGATACAAACTTGCACCGTGAAAGGGATAACGAATCGACGGTAACGCCAACTACCTGTGGTCTCAGCTCTGAACGAACTAAAACGAGTCACGTGACGCGGAGTGAGCCAGCGTGCGAACCGACAAAAAAAAAGTTGCTGCCGTTGTGTATTATATCCCACGTTTCCGAAACGTTTTAGAAACACTTAGATACGTTCAAGATCAGGTCAGATTGCGTTCAGGTACGTTAATTATTATTAATAATAGTAGTAATAATATAGAAATAATAGTAAAATTACGTAGTAATGATGTACTTGACACATAATATATCAAAGTTTTTTAGACTTTAAAAAGTTTTTGTGATGTAAGTTTGTTTAGGTTTTCCTGTGTAACATCATGGTTAAAAGGTGTTGCGTACCAGGCTGTAAACCCTATTCACGGATTCCTAACCATAGGATACCCAAAGAACATTGGAAAGCACAAGCATGGCTAAGCAGAATCGGATTGAACAACATGATTGGTAAGTCTATAACAAATCAATGAAAAATTTGCATTGTTTAATATGCTGATTACATAGTCAAGTTAAATTTTGATGTTACAGATGCACCAAGCGAATAAAAGACAAAATTAAGAATTTGTTCTCTACATTTTGCAGACGAAATGATGGTTTTTTATGGGCTAAAACGATGTCTTATGGACAATGCAATGCCTACATTATATTTATTAAATGTAAGCGCTGCAGTAGATTGTGCCAGTACAGCCAGTTCTGCTGAAATTGACACCAGCATCGCTATAGAGAATTCTGAAAATGTTAGAGACAATTCTAATTTTGAGCCAGTGGGTCTCCGACCTGTAAACGTTATTACAATTCGTTCTGCAAATGTTCATAATATTCGTAACAAGGTGAAACGTTGTCGAGCACTACTTCAAAATCAAAAGCGTGTTATCCAACGCACGAGACAATGAACACTGGAGCATAGCAAGAATGAGGAAACATGGGACAAGATAACAGCGAATTTTCCTAGCATGCAGAAAATGTTCCTGAATATGCTATGTAGCAACTTTGAACGTGCCCCACGAGTATGTATATATTTAGATATTTAGGCCTGTATTCTTAACTTTCTTTTATTGAATATATATTTAATATTTCTTGATAGAAAAATGATCGTGTCATGATAGATAGAAAAATGATCGTGTCAAACCAATATTCATGTTTATATGCGGCTCAGATGCCATCTATACTCCTGCAACAAGTGAGTCTTAATGAGTTAGCCTGTTTTGCAATATTTGCTAACTTTTGCACATCTGTTTTATGCATAAAGTGCTTATACTTATTTTTCAATAAATATTGCATATTTTAAACTTCACTTTTACGCTTTGGTATACTACATGGCCTTTTGGTTAGTACCTTGTCCTTGGCACAATTGAATGCAACTTCTTGTAAACATTTTATTCCATGATTTCAAAAAGCTGCAGCTTACCCAAACTCAAGAACATACATTGCATAGTGTGCCACATATAAATTTCTTATTGCTGCAATATTCATATATTTTTTATGAATATTTTTTGGGATACATTTGTATATTTCTGAATTATATGCATTAAATATAAATATCTTCAGCAGCTGTAAGACGGAGCTTAAAATGAATAATTGTATTGTACATATCAGGATGTACAGCAAACCATAACATAAGTAACATCCATTTTATATTTGGAAAGTTTCATACATTATTATTGCATGTTTATATGTTACATAACAATATATGTTATATAACAATATGTTTTTATATGTTACATAACAATATGTTTTTTTATATATGTATTTATATATGTTGCTTCTTATAGTGTTACTACAACACTTTGAGAATTGGGAAATAAACATCAAGTGCCATGAGTGCGTGGAGCATTGTGGAAACATGTTTATGACGATGGTTCACGTAATCGCGGTTAAAATATTAATATGGTAGTGTGATAAAAAAAATGTCTCGAAACGTAATGCAGGTGATGATAGTTATCTTTATTTATCATTTTGTGCTGAAATTAATCAAATAAAAAAAGCGCGTGAAACATTTCGAGTTAATAGAAAAAAAAATTAAACGAATATAAATTATCTGTAAGAAAAAATAAATAAGTAAGCGGGTAAATATTATGTATACATTATTGTTAGCGAGCATGAAGTGGATAGTTACTGCATAATTTGGTTAGTAATTTTATTACATTGTTATGAATGTATTAATGAAAAAATATCAATAAACTATAATTTTCACCTATATTCCTTGTTATTTATAATTATACCTTCACAAATATAAACAAATATTTCTATATATATGTATGTCAATCGAATATTTCCAGGTCCAAAAATTAGGTATTGTTTTTAATGTATACAAAGCTTATATAAACGGCATATATGCGATGTATAGTCTATTTATTGATATATAGACAGTAGTGTCCATGGCACTATATATACGTTATCATACACCGAATATTCCCAGGCCCGTGGTCCCTGATATATCAATGGTGATAATGTATATCCAAAAAGACCTGGAAATATTCGATGCAAACTCTTATCATTAACGTGACTGTATATCAACTTTCTCAACTAAGCATAGACGATAAAGCTGCCGATGGTGGATTGCTTCAACAATTTACATTATAGTTTACATTACTTTTGCATCTCATATCACAGAAGTATATCCCAAAATACTTGGAACTATTCGATTCGAGATTATATGAACGCATAAATTAATGCTGGTCCTTAGGTATTATTGCAGTCATACAGATACCTTGCTACAGATATATTCACTTATATTACCACAATAAAATATCAAGAAATATACGCTATGCTAGTTTCAATCGATCATTTGGTGAACTACAGATATACAAATTTAAATAGATATCTTAGGAACTCGTGACCTAAAAGTGTGCCATTGGTATTCAAATAGACCTAGAACTATTCGAATAAAGCTCACAATGAGGAATTATATTTATATGGTACATAACATATTGCTTGATGCATGATGCACAGATGAGAGAATGCTATCATCTCTCGAGTCTTCACGTTATTCCGAGCAGATTATAAAGTAACATATTCTTACACATTCTTACTTAAAATAAATAAATATGGCAAATCGGTTGCATACTTGCTACTATAATAGAAAATTCTTCACTTATAATTCACAGTACTTTTCAGGTGTTATTTCTGATGAAAAAATATTGGGTGTGGGAATGAGTTCCCGCTGTTTTTACTTAGATGTCGTTAGTAGCTCTGCCTTCATTTTATTTAATCGGGCAATACATGTTCTTTGAAGGTTAGATGTCAAGCTTCAATAATCACTAGTGACATTTGTTCAGAACATAAACAACAATTTTTTTGCGTCTCATTGAAAATGTCGAATTTTGTGCCGAAAAAAACAGCATTTGCGGGAAGTTTTACTTCATTATTTTTTGTTAAAGAAAAGTGCAGCGGAAACGCATCGGTTGCTCGTAGAAGCTTATGGTAAGCATGCTCCATCGAATACAACCTGTAGAGACTGGTTCCGATGATTCAAAGATGGCGATTTCGAAGTAGGAGACAAGAAACGTGAAGGCGGACCAAAAAAGTTTGAAGATGCAGAATTGGAAGCATTGCTGGATGAAAATCCATGCCAGACCGAAAAATTATTGGCAGAACAGTTGAATGTAGACCGCTCTACTATTGGCAAGCGTTTACATGCATTGGGATTCGTTCGCAAGTTCAGAAATTAGGTCCCACACGAATTGAAAGAACGGGACATCGAGCGCCGAAAAACCATCTGCGAACTCTTGCTTCAACGCCAGCAAAGAAAAGGTTTTTACATCGGATCATCACTGGAGATAAAAAGTGGATTCGATACGACAATCCGAAGCGCAAACCAGCATGGGTCAAGCCAGGGGAACCGGGACATTGACGCCAAAAGCAAATATTCATGGAAGTAAGGTTATGTTGTGCATATGGTGGGATCAGAGCGGCGTCGTGTACTACGAGCTGCTGAAACAGGACGAAACCATCACTGGGGATCGTTACCGACGACAACTGATCCGTTTGAAGCAAGCTCTGGGTCGAGAACGGCCGGAATGGGACAATCGGCATGACAAGCTGATTTTGCAGCACGACAACGCTCGGCCACACGTTGCTTTAGTTGTCAAGAACTACTTGGAGGGGCAGAACTGGGAGATTCTACCCCACCCGCCGTATTCACCAGACATTGCTCCTTCAGACTACTACTCGTTCCGGTCGATGCAGTCAGCCCTGGCAGAGCAGCACTTCACATCATACGAAGATGTCAAAAAATGGGTCGATGACTGGATTGCTTCCAAGGAACCGGAGTTCTTCTGTCGCGGAATTCGTTTATTGCCCGAAAGATGGGCGAAGGTTGCAGCTGCCGATGGAGCATACTTTGAATAAACCAGTCATTCGTTTTCGATTCAAACAAACGTCTTTTATTTCACCAAAAAACAGCGGGAACTCATTCCCACACCCAATACATGATTAAGGATCATTTGAAAAAAGGAAAGTTATGGTACTGCTGAGTACAAGCTCGTAACTCGGTCCTGATTCCGAAATTAGAGTTAAAAATCGGTCATTCTTTTTGCATCTAAAAAAAATATTTTCGGTCATTTGGTCGCAATCTTTACAGATACTTCCAGTCTCGTGTCCTAGAAGTATTGAATGTATACGAAAATGGACCTGGATCTATTTGATTTGAGCCTTTTCCTCTCGCTCCTTACGAATCACTGTAGTCGCATCAGGCTTTTGAAATCTTAATTTAATTTGCTGGAATTTTATTCCATTCACAGCCTCAATTGGAATAAATGAATATGGTAAAAAATCAGCTGCACACTTGTTAGTAATAGAAGGATATTTGCTTACAATTCACAGTACTTCTTAAACGTCATTCCTGATAAATAAATATATGAGTAAAAGTAATTTAAAAAAAGAAACGCTTTGGTAGCAATGAACCCGTCGGTTTTGATTAAAAAATCGGAGCCCATAATCGGTCATTCTGGTTGCATCTTAAAGAACACTTTCAGTTATATGGTAGCATATATTTCAATTTTTGCGGATACTTCGAGGTCTCCTGATCTATAAGTATTTAATGAATACAAAGGGGCCTGGATCTATTCAATTCGAGTCTTTTCCTCTTATTTCTTACTGAATACACTAGTCATATCAGTTCATTCAAATTTCAATTCAAATTGCCGCGATTTTATACCTTTCACTTCCTTACTTGAAATCAGTGAACGTGAGAAGGAACATAAAATAATCATGTACTACTGGACGGGAGTACCTTATCGGTATAACGCGAAAATAAAAATGGATAAGAGAGATCCATAAAAATCGAATAAAAATTGCAGCTGCATTTAGCCATAATTAGCAACTATACTTTTGGATGCAAGTAATCCGTCAATTTGGAAACGAATTGTATACTTCCAGGCCTCGATACACGAAAGTAATCACAGAACCTACATTTCAAGCTTGCACAAATGGTCGATAACAGTACGTAATGCATCTCTTATAAAAACAACATGTACAAAGTTCAAATTACAATCAGATATTCTTATTAATGAATTATAGCTGGAAAGCGATTGGTCAATTAAACAAAAAAGCTTGAGATACCGGATAGAATTTCTCTACCAGCATAGTATTTAAATCGCAAGATAGATATTCGTTGATATCTATTAACGGCAACAGACATTTTCACAATACGCTGATGAGGCTGCAATCATAGGTTTGCAGTGAGATTGACGGAACTTAACTATATAATATCGATACTCATTATCGATACTCTTAGGTCCTTTAGGATAAGCATTGCATAGTTCTGGGATACTTGGCACGCAACGATGGAATAATACCACAATTGTTGTTTTCTTATATCCGTTGTTCGATATCAAAACGTGGAATTCCAAATATGATATTCACGATATAATTGAAGCATAAGGATTACAAAACTTGGAATTATGAGCAAACATTCTGCTCTTACTAGCGAGTATGCAATCTCTTTATCCTACCTTATTGCTTGTTATGAATGGGGCCTTGAAAACTCTTCGTAAACTGTAGCGAACTCGGATCCAAAGAGCCGAGCAGATGCATTACGAGATATAATGTCCATATTAAAAATAATTATTCCTTATGAGCTTCATGCAAATAGTTTCAAGTATATTTGAGTACAATGTGCAGCTCATCATACACTTAATTTTTTTATTGTCATCTTTGTTTGCCTTCCCTTATCCTTTCATAATTATTCATCAATAATGAGAGTGTATGCACCTACCATTCTTCTCCATTAGCATGAACTGCAAGTATGAGTACTTGGAGCGGCAATCACATATACTCTAGTTATTTAGATAAAAGACTTTTCTTAAATATATCTTTAGTAGTGCGGAAAACGAATGTCATTCCTCTACCTTTATTTTATCGACAATACGTGGTTAATGATCTGTGAATAATGATTAGTCAGTTGACATGACTATTTGCTCATATCATTCGGGTATGTTCGGCTCGTATAGTTGGGTATCAATTTAGAGAAAAGACACTGAAAAGACATGTTCAGTTACCCAAATCGAACAGATATCAGCAATAGGTTCGAGAAATATGTTCGATTGTCTCAGGATTGTCTCTACCTGAATTCTATCGACATTTGATGGTGGGCATTTCTTGGCGGATATTGACGATAATATGAAGTGTTCAGCTCTTGGCTTCGAGGCCACCCAAAATGCGTTCATTTCTTGGAATTTTTATATCACGACGTTGTATTTTGCAACATCGGATAATGTTAACTACTCATAGGCGGCCATACGATCACCCGATATATAAAAGAGGCAATTACATTTTGTCTCTCAATGGCATACCTTCGTGCGTGCGAGAACAGGTGTATGTTACAGGTCGAGTCACGTCGTGGTATATACCTCTATATACACCTCACATTAAAATTATTATTAACCGTTAAACGCATTCTTTGACCAACTTTGTTAAAAATAAAGTGTTGTTTAATTTTCCACACGTATTTAATTCATTTATTGCGCCTCTTCCATTTTATCTGAACCCCCTCAACCCTGCGAGAATAAGAATTATAATTAAGATACCCTGATATCTCTGCAGTAAACGATTAAAAAAGTGTTGTAGGAAGTCGGATTTCTGGCTCCGGTCGAATAGTTCCAGGTCATTCTGGGTCCCTTTTGCATATTTCCAGGACACGAGACCCAGAAGTATCTATAAAAAACAAAATCTTACGGTACCACACGCTAGGAGTATCTTGGCCCCGAAAGGTGATTAGAAAATAAAATTATGAGTATCATCCATCAAATTAAATCAGAATACAAGCTTCAATTTATCGCGATAAGATACTGTAAATGCTGCCGTAAACCTTTATTCTAATTTAACGTTCATAGGTGGTAGTAGTATGTCTATTTGGATACGTAATATATCCTTCCGGGTTACGGTACCAGTAAAGTATGCCTCAACCCTAACTCGGTAGGTTTTAAAACCAATTGATTATAGTACTTTATATTTCTTTAGCGAAAACAAAATTTAAAAAATCGGAATCATAACGGCACATCTCCGTTATTCATTAGTTATAGTTAAACACCGGTGAGTCGGTTAAATGGGAACCCTTTACATGCCATCCAGAACCTCTACATGAACCTAGTGTTTACACTCCATGGAAGATATTTATTGATATCTCGCGAAGTGATGTGACGCACCAGCATGCTTGCGACTGACAAAGCTTATCTAGTAACCAATCTCCGCTTCCTTATTTATTCTTTAAGACACTTGGTATTAAAAAAGAGAAGCAAATTCAGCTTTCGTGCATCGTATTTGCTTCCTGTGGAAATATTAAGCGGCGTAGAAAATGTGGGAAAGCGGAGGTTATTAACATCTCTTCCCGTCGGTATATCACATGACTTTAACAGCAATACGATTTTCCAAAATACTCTGATAAGATTGTGGTCGCAAGTTCGAAATAAGATAAATGGAACCCAAATATTTAAGCTCGAAATGAATACTCCCGGGTATTGCAACATAAGTATAGTATCGATATATGGTGCGTATGTGGTCGTTTTGATTATACAGTATTTTTTTCGTTCTCTTTTCCATCTCCTGAATGCTGTGCAGACGATGATGCCATACCATTGGAGAATTTGGTTGAAGAATGTCATATTATTTTCAAGTTTATAGCCAGTTGATTATCGATATATGGTGCGTATGTGGTCGTTTTGATTATACAGTAAAAAACGGTACATAGCCGCATACTCGAAAAAAATACTGTATAAGTATAGTATACCAGGTGTATGCATAAGTTTTTTCCAGTTTAACTAAGAGATGGCGCCAGCGAAAAGTACGCAGCGTATTAATTTGACACATACGTCATTTTGTTCGTCTGACATTAACCTACAAACGCACACAAGTTGAGTCCGCCAAAAACTAGCGTCTTTGTTTTATCGTTCAGTGATCATGTCGAGTTTTGTGCCTGAAAAAGAACATTTGCGGCACGCATTGCTTTTCTTATTTAATCAAAAGAAAAAGGCTGCTGAAAGTCAACGTTTGCTGGTAGAAGCATATGGTGAACACGCTCCATCGATTAGAACATGTGAGACATGGTTTCGACAATTTAAAAGTGGTGATTTCAATGTGAAAGACAGTGAGCGCTCTGGTAGACCACAAAAATGCGAAGACGAGCAATTGCAGGAGTTATTGGATGATGACCCAACTCAAACTCAACGGCAATTAGCAGAAGCATTACATGTGTCACAAGAAACAATCAGCAGACGTTTACGAGTAATGGGGAAGATCAATAAACTCGGTAAATGGGTCCCACACGATTTGAATGAACGTCAAATAGAAAATCGCAAAGTCACTTGTGAAGTGCTGCTTCAACGCCACGAAAGGAAATCATTTTTGCATCGAATTGTGACGGGTGACGAAAAATGGATTTATTTTGAAAACCCAAAGCGGAAAAAATCGTGGCTTTCACCTGGCGAAGCCGGTCCTTCAACACCAAGGCCAAATCGCTTCGGCAAGAAGACCATGCTCTGTGTCTGGTGGGACCAGAGCGGTATTGTGTATTATGAACTCTTGAAGTCCGGCGAAACCGTTAATACACAACGCTATCGCCAACAAATTATTAATTTAAACCACGCATTAATCGAAAGACGGCCGGAATGGGCCAGAAGACATGGCAAAGTGATTTTGTTACACGACAATGCGCCGTCTCACACAGCAAAAGCAGTGAAAGACACCTTGAAATCGCTTGGATGGGACATCCTTCCGCACCCGCCGTATTCGCCAGACCTGGCGCCATCTGACTATCACCTCTTCGCATCAATGGGGCACGCGCTCCCAGAGCAGCACTTTAGCAATTTCGAGGAAGTTGGAAAATGGCTCGACGAATGGTTTGCCGCAAAAGACAAGCAGTTTTTCTGGTATGGTACCTGAAAGATAGGCGAAATGTGTAGAAGCCGATGGCCAATATTTTGAATAAAACAAAAATTAATTTCCCTTGAAAATTACGTGTTTTTTTTTTACCAAAAAACCGGGAAAAACTTATGCATACACCTGGTACTTCCGGGACATGAGGCATACAACTATACATGAATACCAAAATTGTTGCCTTCTTATATCCTTGGTAACATGGACGTCGGAACTTAGAATGTCAGATATTACATTCACGGTATAATTAAAACATAAGAATTACAGAACTTGGAATTACGAGTCTATTCTCTGGTAATGCTAGCGAGTATACAATGATTGTTCTTCTGTGTCTGCTCATCATGAATGTAGCATCAAAAGCTCTCCATAAACTGTAAAACCCAGGATTCAGAGCGCTGAGGAAATACATTACGATGGCTAATGTCTATAACGAAAATAATTCCTTGTTATGAACTTAATTCAAACATCCAAGTATACTTAGATACATATCGCTAATTTCCGGGATCAACGACCCTGGAATATATATTCCATATCATCTCAACAAATGGTTAACCTCTTGATTTTTAAATTTTCTGCGTAATTTCTCATGAGAAACCTTGAGTTGAAATGGACTCGTCGGAATAAAAAAAAATGTTTATATCAAATATTTTTGGAAGTACAAATTTTGTAATTTTCACGATCTGCACAATTCCATAGACATTCAATCGTTCATAAATTAGAATCAGAGCTATGAACGATTGTATATATGCAAAATTGTGCCGATTGTGAAAATAAAAAAAATTGTACCTCCGAAACTATTTCAAATAAAAACATTTTTTTATTCCTGAGGGTCCATTTCAACTCAAAGATTCTCAGGAAAAATTACGCAGAAAATAAAATACAAGGGGTCAACAATTTATCGAGATGATATGGATTACCTCATATAATAAGATTTGCTAATAGTTGTTCTGATGTTATCTGGCTTGAATCGAATAGTTCAAGGTCTTTCTGGATACTTTTCGCATATTTCGTGGGCCGAGACCCAGGAGTATCATTTTCGCTAAAGAGTTTTTACTTTTTAGAAATAGTTCCGGGTCAGTAGGAATCGCACGGTAGGGATATCGTGCTTCCAAACGGCGAACAGAGACGCGCTCCGCAAAGTACGCACAATAGGAACGCATTCTCACTCCGTCAACGTCGTTACATGTGCGAGCAGCTTTAGGCGGCACTGCGAACGCAGTGCCTTATAGGAGTAGCGCCTCTTTTCGTAGGATCATTTTCGGCTGGTACGATTGCAGGGAATGCTGTATTACAATGATTATCACTAATGTGCTTGAGTAGCTGGTGAGATGAGCTTTGAGGGGGGGTGGTAAGATTGATAAGTAACGTACTGTCCATTAATCTCGATTTCGGAATTACTACGTTGAGTGTGTCTTGGGCGTATGCTGCCTATTGTCAAGAGACCTGGAAGCATGCGACTTATTTACTAAAAGGGCCTGTAATTATAGAATCGATACCACTGCATTCGCAGATCATTAATATCAGTTTTTCAAGAATATTTAATGCTCTTAATAACATTACCTCGCATTAATATCCCATTCGCAATAGTACTACACTCTCAATAAATAATAAATGCATACTCACCATATTAGCGTAATATCTCAATGACATTATGCTTCCAAATGCAACTATCAAGCACATCAACATTTTTCGCAGAAGTGTGGATACTTTATTCCTGTTAGTATGTTCACTGTCGACGTTTGGATAGCACCTATTTTGAGTATATTGGGTATGTTCCACGTGTACATTCCGAACCAAAACTGAGTTTTAGTGAAAATGTTGAGTACTTTCTGACGAGGTAAAACACCGATTTATTAATTAAGAACTTTCTCTCTCTTTTTAGATACCCGTTTGTAATTTTGAGAAACGAATGAAAAGTCGCGAATTCTTTATATATTTTCGTACAAAGGCTCTATCATACTCATACTTAGCGGTGTAAGGAATTAGGCAAACCTAACCTTCTAAACTATATTTCTAAATGTATAATGTAACATGGCTTTTTTCTGGCAACGTCACATACCATTACCAAACAATGAAAACCGAGGGATGACAGAGAACGACGAGTGTACCCCTTCCAGGGATGCTAGTAAAAATAAGTTTACTGATAGAGAGTCGAGATAAGAGGGGGAGCTAAGAAAGCGCAATTACCGATTTGTTAATATCACTGTTAGAGTCTCTAGCATGAAACTATCGAGTAGGTTAAATTTGGTATTAGAGGCTGCCTAAAAGTGGAAAAATTATGATTGAGAAGTTGTCTAAGAGTGTGAAAAGAATTATTAGGTTTGAGTATCTACCACACAACACACGGTAGAGATTGATTCTTACGTGAGGTGGATCTAATATTACAAGCTTCGATTCAAAAATATTGAAGAGATCTGGTTTCCTGATTCTAGACACTAAAAGTATGTAATCAACCATCAGATAAGAGTTATGGAAGTACGCGATTGATGTAGTATATAAAGACCTCGCCGAAGCGAAACTGTTGCACCAGATAAGAAGGCTATTTCAATCGCTTACACGTAGATATACCTACCATCATTCATCTATGACAAAGTAAAAAATTAGAGTAATCTAACCTTCGAAGCTGACTTGTATTGAATATTGACATAAATATTTCACGTGTACTTTGATATTACCGATTACTTAATTAGTAGCAAACGCTTGACAAGTAACACGAACTTGTTTTTAACAGACATAACTTTGGTGTTCTTCGTTAAATTATAGAATGTTTAATAGAACAACATTGAAGAAGTAGCAGCTATTCCAGTGTCAGCTTGTTCAGAGAATGCTGCGGGTTTTCAAAAGACCTCGAAGTATTCGGTTTATATACTTAAATGACCTGGAAGTGTACAATCAGTTTCACCGGATTCGTGAATGATTTACATACTTTCTATTCATGGATACGTAACGATTCACACCGTTGATTTCCTAGTAATTATACAGCCACACATGGTAGAAACAGATTCAGGAGTAAGGTGAATTTTATATTGCAGGCTACATTTTGAATATACTGAGAAGATCTCGTTTCCAGATCATGGGTACTGGAAGTATGTGATCTATGTTATATATGAGAGTCCTGGAAATATGGGATCAACATATATCCCATTAACATATATACCGCTATAATAATAACAAAAAGATGAATTTTCGTTCATTTTGAACTTTGAACTCAGATATCATATGAATGGCTATGTTTATCGGAAAACTGCAGGACATCTTTTTTGTAGAGCGTTCAATTCTCTATAAAATATGCCATGCGTTTCATCGAACAATGAGCCATTGCCGATGTATAAAATTCCAAATATGAAAAAATTTGTTCCGCATGTTATTTAAATGGGAAATAGAAATTTGCGATGAGGCACATCTAAATATTAATTTTAAGAGCTCAAATTTTGACAGGCGTTTTATTTCACCTTCCTGGAAGTATGCAACCTGTTTGTGAGTTGAAAAAAAAATTGCCCCAAAATGACACACCCTTATATATATATATTTATATATACATATACATATTTCATTTCAATAGCTAATCAACAAAAGCATCGACTACTCAGATACAAGCTACAAGATAAAAAAAAAACAAACGCGCAAACATGTAAAGAATATCGTGAGAGAAAAAAAATACAGGATATAAGAGTACAAAACATCAATGCACAAAGATCTGATGAATGTCGTGAGAGAGAAAAATTAGAAGAAATTAAAAAACCTAAAACGCATAAGCAAAGATCTAAAGATTATCATGACAAAAAAAAACAAAAACAAACTAATTGAAATACAGCTGAAAAATACTGACCATCTTCGACAAAGATCTAATGAAGAAATTAAAAAACCTACAACTGATGCACAACAAACATTACACGATATAACAATAAAGAAACAAAACATTGAATTACAGCAGAAAAATATAGACCATCTTCCAAGGTAACATATCACATTATAAATATTTACATTTACCGCTTATTAATTTTATTTATTAAAGATTATCATCATTATTAGCTGATATATATTTATTAATATTTTTTAATTATTTTATTTTATTTTATTGTTTTATTTTATGTTGATATTATAGCATCTCGACTACAGGTCGTACTGAATAGATGAAGGAATATCGACGGAAAAGAAAATTTAAAAATCAAAGTATTCAATTAAATACCTTGCTAGCAAAACATCATTCAGATGCGTAAGTAATTTATTTATCTTTCTACTGTATATTCTCTGTGAAATATGATTTATATTTGTTCGATATTTTTTTGTATGGTTATTTTTAGATCTCCCGAGAATTGCAATTCACAAATGCAAATATGTGACGATCCTGAACAAATAGAGCAAAATAATAAAGCTTCATCAACCGTATCTTTGTTACAAGAGTTCAAGAGGCTGTCGTTAAATAAACTACAAACGAAAGCGCAAACCATCATTGATTTCATTGGTAATAAAAGAGATATCTTATTGTGTATTCTCAACGTTCAAAGCCTTCCCAAACATTCGATTGATTTAAATGACTCCGTTACACAAAAAAGCGACATTTTATTACTCTCCGAGACGTGGTTGGACAATAAAGAGGATTGTGAGGTACCAAATTTTAATTGTATTACTCACGTTAAACGTGATTCTGTTCGTTCAGGTGGAGTTGCAATATATCAAAACAAAAGTGATACGGCTAATGTTGTAACACCAAATATGGAGGTAATAATGAATAATATTCGGGACTTGCACGTAAGATCTACAAGTGCTGCAGATTTATGTGCAGCAGAGTGTGTCATGGAAAACGGTGTCACCTTAATCATGGCAGTCATCTACGTATCACCAAATAACAAAATAATATCAGGGGTACAAATTGAAAATGCGGGTTTGATAACAGATGGCGTTACTAACGCTATACGCATCAGGCAGTACTGTGACTATGTTCATGTCAAAGCTACGTCTTATAGCTTTAATTTTCAGTATGTGTCAATTTGTCGCAGTGTCAAATTCATAGTTTTTTGAGCTCTCAATATGTCGAGTTTCGTGCCAACAAAACAGCATTTGCGGAAAGTTTTAATTTACTTCTTTAATTTGAAGAAAAGTGCTGCTGAAGCACATCGATTGGTCTCCGAGGCTTATCCGAGTCATGTTCCATCGGTTTCAACGTGCGAGAGATGGTTTGTGCGGTTTAGAAGTGGTGATTTTGACGTTGAGGACAAAGAGCGGCCGGGCCAAGTGAAAAAGTTTGAGAATGCTGAATTGGAGGCAATACTCAATGAAGACTCGTGTCAAACTCAACAAGAGCTCGCAGATTCATTGGGAGTGACACAACAAGCCATTTCCCATCGTATAAAAGCCCTCGGAATGATCCAAAAGCAAGGACATTGGGTGCCGTATGAGCTGAAGCCGAGAGACGTCGAGCGCCGTTTTTTTGCATGCGAACTGCTGCTCGAACGGCAAAAACGGAAGGGTTTTTTGCATCGCATTGTCACTGGTGATGAAAAGTGGATCCATTACGATAACCCGAAGCGCAAAAAATCATATGGTTACCCCGGCCATGCATCATCATCGACGGCCAAACCAAATATTCACGGCGCCAAGCTCATGCTCTGTATTTGGTGGGACCAGCTGGGTGTGGTGTATTATGAGCTATTGAAATCGAACGAAACCATCACAGGAGCACTATACCGAACTCAATTGATGCGTTTGAGCCGCGCACTCAAAGAAAAACGGCCACAATACGAGCAAAGACACGACAAAGTAATTTTGCAACATGACAACGCTCGGCCACATGTTGCAGCGCCGGTCAAAACATACCTACAAACGCTGAAATGGGAAGTCTTACCCCACCCGCCGTATAGCCCAGATATTGCTCCTTCCGATTACCACCTTTTCCGATCGATGACACATGGCCTAGCTGACCAGCGCTTCCATTCTTACGAAGAAGCCCAAAAATGGGTCGATGACTGGATAGCAGCCAAGCCGGCCGAATTTTTTCGCGACGGTATCCGTAAATTGCCAGAAAGATGGGAAAAAGTTGTGGCTAGCGATGGACAATACTTTGAATAATTCATTTGTTACCATTTTTTCAGAATAAACGTTCAAAAATAGAAAAAAATCCCGCATTTTCAATTTGTACTCCTGATAGATATTCAACAATTCATTCATAGAGCACTGTTAGAGTATTCTAAAGATGTATCTCAAACGCGTAGCAGATACAACAAAAATTTACATAAACTTCCACTTATTTTGGCTGGCGATTTCAACATTAACTTTTCTGATAAAAAGTCAAAGCCATTGTTACAATTTCTTTTGGATGAATTTGATTTAAGGATTAACAATGATCCAGCAGAATCTACAACAAGATACAATACCACTATCGATGCAGTTTTTTTCGAGACACTTACATATGTTGTGCCGCGGAATATTCCACTCCGTATTTCATATATTCAGGAATATTCCATAGCAAAGAAACATTGGAATTCGTTCAAGACAGGAAACGAAGTCCAATCCCCGATCGTACGAACGACCCCAAGAACGCCGACGCAGCATGAGCGACTCGCTTCGCGTTCGACGATAGGTTAACGCTAAAATTGTGAATTAAGGGATTTTTGTGAACACAGCTGGCAACTGCTTAACGAAAATCAGTTATAAATTAGATTCAAGGTAGTACAGGTTGGTTCCTCGTCAAATACTGGAAACAACATATTATTGTACATTCTTACATTGACTTTTAAATAGACAACGAAAAGTTACCGTTGCCTATAATAAATACTTCTTTTTATATAACTTCGCGTTTTCATCCATAACTCGAGATTCATCTCCTTATTGGCAAACGATCCTAAAAATAATAACTTTTTAATATTATACCGAATACCGAATAATCCAATTACGCGGTACCGGCATAACACATAACATTCAATGGCAAACATATGTGTCCTATTTTAGTTATCACAAACCAATTATTACTACGATTGACTATATAGATTAAGTTTATATTTTTTTGTACAATAATTAGTAATAAAAAGTTTATTCCTAAAAAATATATTAATTACAATTTTATTACCATTCCTTCATTTATTTTATTTTTTCATTTAATTACTCTCCAACGCTGTTAATTTATTTAATTGCGCCTCTCATTTAATACATAATATATAGTGAAAGGAACTTCGTTCGAACCGGGTGTCCTACCGACACCTCTTCTTTGTTTATATAGGTTTCGTTATTATGCTATTTTGTTTCGAATTGATTGTCTCGTCCTGATTATTTATTTATTAATTTTCTTTCGCGGTTTATTAGTTTATTTGTTTTCTTTTAATCTTATCTAACCATTTTTATTCCGTTATTTTTTTTTATAAATATATATACATTTAAAAAATTTTATTTTATTGATTCTTAAAATAATTTTTTTTTATATATACTTCTCTTCGCTATAGTTTTTCCGCGTTTTTAGTTTTTTTTGTTGCTAATTTACATTTTGTTTTATGTACCTTTTGCGTTTTCTTTGAATGTATAGTGTGGTAGGATATTTATTTATTTAATTAATTTATCTATTTTGGTAAATTTATTTTTTTTGGTATTTATTTCAGTTATCTATTTGTTTATTTTGTTATTTTATTATTTTGCTTACTCCGTTACTTTATTATTGTGTTACTCCTGTCTTGGATTCTTCGTCCTTTTGTTTTTCATATTATTTGTGTTCTTCCGTTTTTCCGCTGGCATAGGAGTTACAATTTGTGAGCGAACAACGATCTATCAGCTGGTATCCCGGGGAGGGAGAAATCACTGGTTAAATTTCTTTAGCGGCCTTTCCGGGTTTATTCAAATATTTTTCTTTAAATTTTATTATTATTATTAAAAAAAAAAAAAAATTCTCCTTTTTCTTGCGAGTTAAAAATGGTTCTGTCGAGGACTCCCGGGGAAATAGCCTCGCTAACGGAGGATGAGGTCAAGGCCGAACTAGCCTCCAGAGGGTTGCCGATAGGGGGTACTTCCGCTGCTATGCGGGAAAGGCTGTATTTTTCGGGGATGTTAGCGAATCCCAACGAGTCCGCTACCGGGCTAGTCACGGTACAGGAAGAAGACAACCCCCCTGCACCGAATGATGCCATCCCGTTGGCACCCGGGGAAAATAATCACGCAATGATCACGAATCCTTTCCACCATTCGTCCCCGGTCAGAACAAATCATTCGCATTCCCGCCTTTCGACGTCGGCAATCACCGCGTGCGACATTTTGAGGAAGTGGAATGTGTCGTTTTCCGGTAAGCCAGGCGAGGAGGTTGATGAATTTCTCGCACGCGTTGAGGATAGTCGGGGCCTTGTAACCATTTCAGACTAGGACTTAATGAATTGCCTACCCTTGTTTGTCAAGGGGATAGCGTGTTATTGGGTTAAATTGGAACGTTCCCGATGGACTTCATGGAAGCAATGCAAGGAGGCCTTTCAACAACGCTTTTGTGATCCCGATTTCCAATTTGCGCTGCGAGAGCAAATCCGAACGCGAACGCAGGGAACAGAGGAACGGGTGGCGGATTTTTTCACCTGCATGTAGAATTTATTTGTTAGAGTGGTACCACCGTTCTCCACGGAGGAGCAGGTGAAGATCACTTTTCGGAACCTACTGCCTAGACTCCAGGTAGCTATAACCCTTACCGACAACATGGACCTGAAGGGGTTGAAAAGAATGGCAATCCGAGTTGAGTGTAGTTATTCTGCGGCCAGCGCATATCATGCACCCCCAGCTCCGGAGAGATCGATGCTCCCGGAGTTCGCGTATCATCCATCAGGGAGACCAAGGAACCGCGTCACCTTTGGGATGGTAGACCAGAGTCCGGTATCAACTGGCGAGAACCTAGCTTCCCGGGGGTTTATCAACCCTTTCGAGGGAGGACATTCTAGAAATTTTATTTCCACTCCGCCTCACAGGACCAACTTTGTGCGTCAGCCGAGTGGAGGCTCTGCAGGGAGTTACCGTGGCCGGTATTTACCGGTGCCATCCCGACCAGCGATCCGATCAGAGACGGCTCCGATGCCGAGGGTAACCGCGACTAGCACCAACCCGTTTTTGCAGGAACCTGCACCACCGAACGAAAATCCAGGGGCAGCTACAAGCTTTCCGCTTTCCGACAGGCCGGTTATCTGCCATAACTGCGTGATCACAGGCCATTTTTCAAGGGGATGTGCTGTGTGGAAAACGGTTCGCTGTTACCGATGTGGAAAGGAGGGTGAGACGACCCGAACTGCGCACAACTGCACGGAAAAAGGATATGGGAGCCGCCGTTAAGGGGAGAAGCAACTTCCTTGATTCAGAGATATTCCCCATTAACAATCCCGGAATATCTGTGTAGTCCTGTCGGCGATAACAGCCAGGCCCTACAGGTCCTGGTTATCTGCCTCGAGATTTTCGGGTGACCACTGCCCGCGTTGGTAGACTGCGGGGCAACTAGCTCTTTCATCAGCACGGAGGGACTGTTGGAGATGGCCAGGCTGGGGTATTCCCGACGGCCAACACCAGAACATCATAGTACCATCGCCAATGGGCAGCAGATTGCATGCACGGAGGAAGTGGAATTCAGCGCAACGTTGAAGGGTCGTTGGAGTAGGCTCACTGCAAGGGTCTATTCTGACCTTCCTGTCCCATCGCTATTGGGCCTCGACTCTCTTTTCTTATTAGGGATTGGATTGGATCTTAAGAGGCGCAGATGCTTCTTCAGCGGCGGAACCACCGAGTTCGACTTCGAGCCGGTAGAGGTGGTAGAAAATGTTAACTCAATGATGCCAATTACGGACCTGACAGAGGCCGAAACCGTTCGGTTGGAGGAATTCCTGTCTATACAGGTCCCAAAATTGAAATCGGCTCCCGGGGTTACCAACTTGGTAGTCCACCATATCGATGTTGGCAATGCCCGACCCATCAAGCAACGATGGTACCCATTTACCCCTGTCATGAGGGAAGCGATGGATCAGGAGGTTAATCATATGTTGGAGGCTGATGTGATCGAGCCTTCCACCAGTAAATGGAGCACCCCGATCGTGATGGCAGCAAAACCAAACGGCACCTTCCGGTTTTGTCTGGATTTTCGTAAAGTGAACGAGGTCTCCGAAAAAGATGCCTACCCCATGCCGTACATGAGCCATATCTCAGATTGCTTGAGGTCGGCCAAATACATTTCTACACTGGACCTGAGTCAGGCCTTCCATCAGATCTCGCTAGATCTAGAGTCTCGAGAAATTACAGCATTTACAGTTCCGAATAGGGGATTATTCCAGTTCAAGAGGATGCCGTACGGATTGACCACCTCTCCCGCTACATTTCAGAGATTGTTGGACTGGGTTATTAGTCCCGATAGGCAACCCCATGCGTTTGCTTATCTGGACAATATCGTCATTGCCACTGACATTTTTGAGGAACACCTGGAGTGGCTAAGACCGGTTTTCGAGAAGATCATGGCAGCGGGGTTGTTGATCGATCCTGAGAAGTGTGAATTTTGTCGAAAGGAGTTGAAGTATCTGGGCTTCTTGATCAACCGCGAGGGGTTGTTGGTAGATCCGGATAAAACATCAGCTATCCTTGAGATCCCAGTCCCGAGGACGGTTAAACAAGTCCAACAATTCCTGGGAGCTACTTCATGGTACAGACGATTTATTCCCGAGTACGCGAAGGTAGCGGAGCCCATTACCAAGCTCACCAGAAAGCGACAGGAATAGTTCTGGGGCCAGGAGCAACAGAGAGCTTTTGACCACCTTAAGAAAGCGTTAACTGAGGCGCCAGTATTAGCACGTTCCGACTACACCAAGAAGTTTACGCTCCAGACTGATGCAAGCCTAACCGGGTTGGGAGCTGTGCTCACTCAAGAACCGGATGGGGCAGAACACCCTATTGCCTACGCGAGCCGTAACTTAACAAGTGCGGAGCGTAACTACGACGTTCGGGAGCTGGAGTGCCTGGCGATCCTATGGTCAGTCGAAAAATTTAAACCTTATCTGAATGGGTATCGTTTTACACTCATCACCGATCACGCCAGTTTGAAGTGGTTACTGTCCCAGAAGGAACCCAAGGGGAGAGTAGCCCGATGGACATGGAAGCTGATGAATTCAGACTTCGATGTGTTACATCGGAAGAGCTCGCAAAATCAACTGCCGGATGCTCTGTCCCGAATGTTTCAATCTACTCCTCCTGGGAACCATACCGAAGAAGATGACTAACCTAACGTGGCAGGGTTGTCACCTCGAGCTTCTGTTAACGTGTTGCTCGCACTGCCTCCAGGGGAGAGAGATGTCTGGTATGAGACACGAGTCAAAGACGTACGAGAGAATCCAGCCCGCTATCACGATTGAAAAATCAGGGATGAAAAATTATTCCTTCGACGAAGAATGTCCCGTCTAGACTCGCCGGACACTGTCTAGAAACTTGTGGTCCCGCGACACCAGAGACCTGCTATTCTCGATGAGAACCACGATGTCCCTCAAGCGGGTAATCTGGGGATTGACAAGACCTTCAAGAGGATAGTAAGTTCGTATTATTGGCCTGGTTTGTACCGAGACGTAACTGGATACGTACAACGCTGTGACACCTGTCAGCGTACGAAGCCTCGACAGGGGCCACCGATGGGACTGATGGGCCGTAGGGTTATTGAGGAACCTTGGAACGTAGTGGTAGCAGACATCATGGGACCCTTTCCACCCAGTCGTGCCGGGTTTGCCTATATTCTGGTAATTTAAGCCTTATTCACTAAGTGGGTGGAGTGTTACCGTTAAGGAAGGCTACTAGAAAGAAGATCAGGGAAGCATTAGAGGAGCTGGTGTTTTCCCGGTGGGGGGTTCCAGAAGTGCTCCTGACGGATAACGGGACGGAGTTTGTTAACATCAACCTACGAAAGGTAGTAGCCGAATATGGTATTTTCCATACTACTACTCCACCATACCATCCTCAGGCCAACCCCGTAGAGTGGCTGAACAGGGTCCACAAAACCATGATAGTAGCGTTCTTGGGAAATGATCACAGGGAGTGCGACCTGCATTTGGCCGAGTTTCGCTTCGCATATAACACCGCCTACCACTCCTCTATAGACACTAGTCCTGCGTTCTTGAATTTTGGTCGAACGCCGCGTCCTCACCAGTTCTACCGGAGGATCCCGGGGGAAAAAGAGATAAGGGCAACCGACCCACATAGTTGGTCGGCCCGGATGAACAATTTACAACCCCTCAGGGATAGGTGCAACATGACCTCGAGGAAGCCTACCGGAGGCAGTCTCTTCAGTACAACAAACGTCGTAGTCCTGCCACCTTTAAAGTGGGGGATGAAGTGCTGCGTCGACGGCGGGTAATGTCCTCGGCTTCGCAGAATGTGGGGGCCAAACTGGCTTCCAAGTTTCAGGGGCCATATTGTATCAGTCGAGTTCTGTCACCTACGGTTTACGAGCTGAAAGATCGGGAGGGGGGCATAGTTCGTAAGGTTTCGATTGACGACTTAAAGTCTTATCGGTCCCGTATCTCTCTTGATATTTTAGATGGACCCCCTGTGGCAGATACGTCATCGGACGGAATAAATAAATATTAAAGAAGGCCTCTAAAAACTTGCGGCGTCGGTTTTGGTTATTGAGTAGGGACCTCCCACTTCCTTGCATGTTTCTCCTAGGTCCCGGTTATAGGAATCCGAGGGAATGGGGTGGATACCCCTTTTGTTGGTGGTGGTACCGGAATAACGGCGACAACCGCGAGGAGCGGTAATTAAGAGTGGGCCGCTATGCAACAGACCCATACAAGCCTGCGAGATCGTGGGGTACCAAGGTCAGACGTGTGACCGGAATTTGACTTATCAAAGACCAGAGGGGAGGAAGACGAGTTTTCCGGCCGAGGGCGGCTGTGTCTAAGGGGGGACGTTGTAACGTGGCAGAATATTCAGGCTACGTCCTCCTCGCTCGACGGCTATCAGCACGATCGCACAGGGCTGTAGGGGATGATTTTCGTGTTTTATTTTATTCTTTATTTTTATTTTTTTCTTGTTTCATTTTTTTTATATATAATGCGATTTATACGACCGAGGGATGGAGATAGAGTACGAAGAAGAGGAGAGCAACATATGCAACAACTGAAGGCTTCGGGATTCGGACTTTTATCTGGATCGATGTTTCGCATCTTTCCTTGTTGGGATATATCGTTGTCCCGCGCGACGTACCAAATGATACGCGGCTTTCTATCCTCAGCCGCCGTCGACCCACGGAAATCTATATATCTCAGGGGGTCATCTGTTGGATTACGCAACGCTGGTATTGTCTGTCGCTATCTAATACATCGTCCAGCTGAAGCGCTAGTCGCGAACATCGTTCGAGACAGGTTCCCCCAATTAACCGAGTTTGGCGGGGATTAAGTGGGGATCATAGTTGACAGGCACGCGTGCAGGCAGGACCTCAGGGTTTTTCCTGGTGAACGTTGAGCGAACAAGGCGTAGCACATATTGCATCTGTGTCCCGCTCTACTTTTTGGCATCACGCAAACTATTATCGAGGCGAGGAAGAGTAGCGTTGTCTCTCTCGAACACAAGGCGGAAAACGAGCATCTTACTATCCGCCACTGTACGAAAGGAAATCAAGGAGAGAATCTTTCGACGTCCTTTCGAGGTTTCCCGGACTACGAGAACATTGCATCGTCATCGTCCCAGTCAGCTCTCTTCCCTTCTACGGTCTTTCGCTATTATTTTATTATTTTATCATTCAATTTGTTGTCTATTACTTTCTTCGAGCTTAGTCACACCTGCGACTCTGGTACACCGCGCGCAGAGTATTAATTTGTATCGGGAACCGCGGCGTCTATAGAGTGTAACTTCGAGATCGTGTAACTGGTAGAAACCGGGAGAAAGTCACTGTATTATTTAATTGTGTTTTGAAAACGATTAAAGCGTGCGCGCGTTAGGCAGTTATCCCGGAGTGTTTTGAATTTGTTAGTTGGTTTGTGTGGGATTTGAACGGGATAGACCGCGTCGCGGATTTTACCTAATAATTGACTTAGATTTATATGACTTAGTTTATTTCTTTTTGATTCATCTTATTGCCTTGGACTGCTTGGCGTTAACGCCTTGGTTTAAATTAGACTGACGTACCGTAATTGAACATACTTTATTTATTCTATTTATTTGTTCTTTTCTTATTCTATCGAACAGTACTTTATTATTTTTCGTTTTGCATTCGGAAGTAGTGCGAGTTCGGCCGTCGTCCCGTCTGTTGTACTTGGTCTTGAGGGACTTGTACGATCGGTAGGGTATCTCACTTTGTTAAACTGTTCGTTGCTTTTGCTAGTTCGGTTGTTATTGTTAGTATTGTTTATTAGTCTTATTATCGTTATTTCGGACGTCGGTCATTTAATTGGGGCTCTCTCATTTTTGTTTTATATAATTTGGGGTTTATTAATCATTCTTCGTTCTCGACTTATTAGCCGTTGCTTGCCTGTGATTTTCGGGCGAGCAGATTCGAACTAGTCGAAGCTCGCGTACGTGACCTCCCGACGTCCCGTTGTTATGGTTTTTTGGATATATGTGGGATTAGCTCGGGATAGGCCGTATCGCGAACTGTGCGTTCAGACAACCGAATATTTGACTTTGTCGGTGGTGTTTGTTCCAAATTCGTAACGAGCGTCATAAGCTATACAACATCTACAGTGTATGAGAGAGAGAGAGAGAGAGAGAGAGAGAGAGAACGGGATAACTGGTACCGCTGAATTAAAGATTAAAACTAAGATACCTAACTAGATTTAGACAATTGTTAAAAAGAGGAACTAATTTTACGAGACATTTTATTTGAATTCTAAATCGATGTTTATTAAAGATTAATATTTGTTCGCCAGGAATAAAGAAGTTTGTAAGTCCCGTACCTGCTGTTGTTGTTTAAATTATTTATTGGTATTATTTCATTAATCTGACTTTAATTATTGTTCTTGTCTGGTGTATTTAGTGACAATATTTTATTGATTGACTTTCTTCCTTGACTTTGATGACTTATTTTAATTAATTGATTTCATTTGCCTTTTATTCGAGAATAATTCTTGGCTTGACCGTCCGAACCACCCACTCTGTCTCGAACAGCTGTAGCTAGCCTGGGTTGAGTCTGGTCGAACATCTCGTTATTTTGCCTTCCGGCGCGTAAGCGCCTGGCGCCCATCTGGAAAGAGTAAATTAAAGAAAGGAAAAATAGCTTGGGCCAGCTATAGGTATCGTGGTGCGTTGAGGCACAAATTTACGTTACAATATATACGTCTATCAAAGAGTATACAGTAGCGGACAAAAGTTTAGGACGGAGAGGAAAAAAAAAGTAATCGTTGATTTTTTTATGAAAAGAATTGACTCAGTGGATTTTTTTTTGTATTAGCTAATTAATCATTAATTCATATATTTATTACATAAATTCAATTTTGCGCGTAACAACATTAGATACAATAAACAAAGAAAACATAAATTTGTTTGATATCTTCGGGGACAAAAGTTTAAGACTATACGTAAAAAAATATTTTTTGGTAGAAAAAATACAGATATTTTCCTCCCTTCAATACTTTGTCCACAGTTCATTATTTTTTATCACATCAGCACATCTTTGAAGCATTGAATCAATTAATTTTTTGCAGTCGTCCACAGTTGTTTCATTCCACGTTTTTTCAACCAAAGAGTACAAATCGTCAACATTTTTTGGTTTATTTCTTTGAACCCTTCTTTTTATGGTACACCATAAGTTTTCAATTGGATTTAAATCCGGCGACTGCGACGGCGACGGTAATAAAGTGATTTTTTCATCTTGAAAAAAACTTTTCACTACCCGAGCCGTATGCTTTGGGTCATTATCTTGTTGATAAATAAAATTATCACCCATATTTTCGTAGGCATACGGTAACATAGTATTTTCCAATATATCCAAGTATTGAAAACGGTCCATGATTCCATTAATTCGGCGTATTGGTCCAGAACCATTGCGAGAAAAACATGCCCACACCATTACGTTTCCACCTCCATGCTTAACTGTCGGTAAAACACATCGAGGATTTAAATCTTCGCCAATTCGACGTCTTACATACAGTACCCGTCAGAACAAATTCGGTTGAATTTGGATTCGTCCGAAAATAGCACATTTTGCCAATCCTCACTTGTCCAATGCCGATGAGCCTTAGCAAATTGCAGTCGTCATTTTTTATTCTTTTTACTGAGCATCGGCTTCTTCCGTGGCTTTCGTGCTTTCAAATTGAATTCGTCTAATCGTCTTCGGACAGTTCTTACACTAATTTGTGCATTATTATTACTGGATATTTCAGCTCTGATATCGACTGCTGAACGAAAACGATCTCTGTCGCTTAATCGATGAATACGACGATCCAGCGTTGGCGTGGTTTTCCGCGGTCTACCGTTTTTTGGTCGATCAAAATAGTCCCCAGTCTTCACAAACTTGTACCACGCTTGCTTACAAGAAGTTTCTGATCGATTCATTTGAGTTGCAATTGAAGAAAATGTCTCATTTTGCTTCCGTAGAGACACGATTAGTTTTCGTTCAGTTGATGACAAATTACGGGCTTGACCCATACTCTTTTCGTACGTAATTAAACTTAAGACACTGGATGATACACCACAAACCATTTACAGTATTAATATATCAAATTATTGCGTGGATCGACTACGGGTATCTTGTTCGACAGATCGTCTTAAACTAATGTCCGCTGTTTACAGATGGTTGGAAGAAAAAAAAATTGTATAATCTATATTGTTTACATTTGACGACCGAGACTTCTACATTATGAAGGTCAAACGTACACATGTATTGTAAAAAAAAAACAAGCCGAAAGAAACGTTAGTACTTGTATGACAGATCTATGAACCAAATTGTAATTCATCGTCTTAAACTTTTGTCCGCTACTGTAGGTCATAATTACTAGACAAATCTACGAGAGTCTGCAGTATCTACCCCTTTAAACCGTTGTAGTATACCAAGCTGACAGAATTCCTCGTGTACGGTCGTTACCGGTTGGACTCGTAGTTAATACGGATAACCACGGCGGACCTGGAGAGCACTGGATCGTCATGTACGTTAACTATCACAAAAAAAGAATGTATTAGGTGCGCAACTGAGTTCCCGCTGTTTTTCAAGAGATGGCTCCAGTAGTAAGTGCTGGTCGATTGGGACATAACCAAACGTCATGAACCAAGCTTAGACATATGGTAAACAAACCGCTTTGACACATTAGTGATTTTGTTTTTGCGTCATATACTTTTGGTTGTGTGAAAATGTCTGATTTTGTGCCAAATAATCGTCATTTGCGGGAAGTGTTGCTTTTCTTCTTTCATTCGAAGAAAACGGCGGCTGAAGCGCATCGAGAACTCCAAAAAGTTTACGGAGATGCTGCTCTAAGTGAAACAACATGCCGTGATTGGTTCCGTCGCTTCAAAGACGGTGATTTTGATGTTGACGACCGTTCGCGTGAAGGAAGGCCTTAAACCTTGGAAGACGCTCAATTGGAGGCATTGCTCGATGAGGATCCGTGCCAAACGCAAAAAGAGCTTGCTTCAGCATTAGGAGTTACTCGCCAAGCCATTTCCAAGCGATTGCATGCGTTGGGAATGATTCAAAAACAAGGAACTTGGGTTCCTTATGATTTGAAGCCAAGAGACGTTGAGCGTCGTTTTTTCGCCTGTGAACAACTGCTCCAGCGGCAAAAAAAAAGCGTTTTCTTCATTGCATCGTTTCGGGTGATGAAAAATGGATTCATTACAGCAACCCAAAGAGAACAAAATCACGGGAACTGCCCAGTCATGCTTCTACGTCGTCGGCTCGGCCGAATATTCACGCTACAAAGATTTTGCTGTGTATTTGGTGGGACCAGGGCGGTGTTATTTATTATGAGCTATTGAAACCGAACGAAACCATCACTGGGGAACGGTATCGAACTCAATTGATGCGATTGAGCCGAGCACTGCGCGAAAAGCGGCGACAATACGAGCATAGGCACGAAAAAGTGATTCTACAGCATGACAACGCTCGGCCTCACGTTGCCAAACCCGTTAAAACCTACTTAGAAACGCTCAAACGCGAAGTCCTACCCCTTCGCCATATTCCCCAGATATTGCGCCGTCCGATTATTACTTGTTCTGTTCGATGGCATATAGTCCGGCTAATCAGCAGTTCAGCTCATATAAAGATATCTCAAAATGGTTTGATTCGTGGAAAGCCTCAAAAGACGAACACTTCTACCGTGACGGTATTCGAGCTCTGCCAGAAAGATGGGAAAAAGTTGTTTCTAGCGATGTGCAATATTTTGAATGATTCATTTGTAAACATTTTTTCACAATAAAGTTGCATTTTCATAAAAAAAACAGCGGGAACTTAGTTGCGCACCTAATAGGGTGATTTTTTAAGAGCTTGAGAACTTTTTTTTAAAAAAAAACGCATAAAATTTGCAAAATCTCATCGGTTCTTTATTTGAAACGTTAGATTGGTCCATGACATTTACTTTTTGAAGATAATTTCATTTAAATGTTGACCGCGGCTGCGTCTTAGGTGGTCCATTCGGAAAGTCCAATTTTGGGCAACTTTTTCGAGCATTTCGGCCGGAATAGCCCGAATTTCTTCGGAAATGTTGTCTTCCAAAACTGGAATAGTTGCTGGCTTATTTCTGTAGACTTTAGACTTGACGTAGCCCCACAAAAAATAGTCTAAAGGCGTCAAATCGCATGATCTTGGTGGCCAACTTACCGGGCCATTTCTTGAGATGAATTGTTCTCCGAAGTTTTCGCTCAAAATGGCCATAGAATCGCGAGCTGTGTGGCATGTAGCGCCATCTTGTTGAAACCACATGTCAACTAAGTTCAGTTCTTCCATTTTTGGCAACAAAAAGTTTGTTAGCATCGAACGATAGCGATCGCCATTCACCGTAACGTTGCGTCCAACAGCATCTTTGAAAAAATACGGTCCAATGATTCCACCAGCGTACAAACCACACCAAACAGTGCATTTTTCGGGATGCATGGGCAGTTCTTGAACGGCTTCTGGTTGCTCTTCACTCCAAATGCGGCAATTTTGCTTATTTACGTAGCCATTCAACCAGAAATGAGCCTCATCGCTGAACAAAATTTGTCGATAAAAAAGCGGATTTTCTGCCAACTTTTCTAGGGCCCATTCACTGAAAATTCGACGTTGTGGCAGATCGTTCGGCTTCAGTTGTTGCAGGAGCTGTATTTTATACGGTTTTACACCAAGATCTTCGCGTAAAATCTTCCATGTCGTCGAATAACACAAACCCAATTGCTGCGAACGGCGACGAATCGACATTTCACGGTCTTCAGCAACACTCTCAGAAACAGACGCAATATTCTCTTCTGTACGCACTGTACGCATTCGTGTGGTTGGTTTAATGTCCAATAAAGTAAACTGAGTGCGAAACTTGGTCACAATCGCATTAATTGTTTGCTCACTTGGTCGATTATGTAGACCATAAATCGGATGTAAATCGCGAAACACTTTTCGAACCGAACACTGATTTTTGTAATAAAATTCAATTATTTGCAAGCGTTGCTCGTTAGTAAGTCTATTCATTATGAAATGTCAAAGCATACTGAGCATCTTTCTCTTTGACACCTTGTCTGAAATCCCGCGTGATCTGTCAAATACTAATGCATGAAAATCCTAACCTCAAAAAAATCACCCTTTACTTTGATAGCTACGTTTTGCCACCGATTATACCGAAACGTCTCGCACGGCTACGAGAAAACTGCAAGTTCTATCGGTATGGCCTCAAGCAGCTACAGAGTAATACGTCGGATGTGTGTGGACAGTTTTGTATCGTATTCCTGCATCTTAAGTCCTGCGGATTCACCATGTGGTGAGAGACAAGAGTTCAAAATCGCCGTCGAAGGAGGGTGGACGTCAACAACAGCAGAGGTGAGTACCTAATTTTATTCCTTTTTTTAAGTATGTGTACTGTTGGATAATCAGCTGGCGCACGGCGATCGATATTCGCCGTGCGTCGACCTGTTGCTGCGGTGTAGCACGCTGCGTTTGTCTACACCGGAGATAGATGAGGCGGGCCTCGCAGAGCCGAGCCTGTAGCTCGCATGCATGCCGCGTTAAGCGAGAGGTTATCTCTCTCGCTTGACGTCGGCTTCGCTCACCGACTATCTCACTCATATGACTCCAGCGCTCAACGTCGATTTCGTATCTCGCAGCCATGTTGGAAAAATTAGACACTTTTTCGTGAAAGCCACTGGACAGCGCAGGCATCCTCGGGACTCTCGCAATCTTCATAGCTTTTCACCGGACCTTCTCAACCTCTGTGCTCACCAGGACTCAAAACTAACGGTAAGCGTTCACTGGCATAATTTAGCATAATTCACTGTCGGTGAGGAGTAGACAATTAATCGGTGCATCCTCATAAAGGTCTCACCCTGTGGCGTGCTCTGCAGCATGGGCTGCACCACGTTTTCACATCACTTGTTGCACGCTAAATTAATATAATTGCGTGTGTTCTTATTAATACACTGTGCTTTCCTCCCAACCGAGCTTGCTGGGAAAGCACTGTGAATTTACTCTTCTCATTTTGTGCGTAGCGTGCTCCGCAGTACTGACTGCATCACGTTCACTACATAAAGCAAACACAGCACATAATTAATATAATTGTGTGCTGCTCAAGCTTTGTTGTCGAAATTTAATTTATATTTATTTGTATTTTTGTTATATATATTTTTGTAATTATGAAGGTAGAATAAACCACTTTCTCGGTATACCATCTGTGCCTGGTTTCTTTCCACCCTGTCACGAGTGAGGTTTCATGATTTTCAATATCTTCGCAGATTGATTCGAACCACGTCTGGACGGATTCTCAACATGAACACCTTTACTCCATCCTGTTCTTATCTCTACTCTTCCTTGTTCACCAGAATACCCACACCACCTCACTTTACTATATCCACGTTACCGACACTGATTAAGCAGAATGGGTAGCGCGGCGGTGGAAAAGTGGGGTGGTGGGGGAAGGAGTGGGGATAGGAGTGGATTGGCAGCAAAGGTGGTAGGAGCAAAGGTGTACACACACTACTCTCGCGCGTAAGCATTGTACCCGCACGGGCACCTTCAACGCCAAGTACAATACTGCGTAACAACGTCGTCATACTACTAGTACCGTCGTCTATTTGAAATTAGCGCGCGCTCTGATCTACACTATTAATTAATCGTCATGTATCGTCAGGAACGATACATAAAATATAAAATAAAATACAAAAATAAACTGAGTGAGTTGAATTTGGTATGAGAGACCAGCAGACAATTGTATTAATTGTGCGCTGTCTTTTATTGCATGAGAACCAGCACACAATTATATTAATTGTGTGCTATGTACGCTTGAGAGTGAGCATGCCGCAGCCAGTGCTGCGGAGCATGCCATGAAATGAGAAATTTAAGCGTGTAAAGATCTGACTTATTGTTAATAAATTCTCTGTACAAATATATGAGGAAATATGAAGTGAACAAGTGAGAGCACTTGCAGTTGTACTGCTTGAGTGCTGGAACGTGATGTGAGACAGCGTGACACAGTCAGCGCTGCAGAGCACGACAAGTAAAATGATGAGGATGCACAACTGAGTAGAAATATTCACATTATTTTCCAAGCAGGTTTACTGAGGGAAATTACAGTGAATAGAAAGCACATGCGCAATTATATTAATCGAGCAGGCAAAATGTGGTGATGAAAACGTGGTACAGCCCGTGCTGCAGCACACGCCACAAGGTGAGACAATAATGTGGATGCACCGATGAGATTATCACTCCTTATCGTCATTGAATTTACTATGAATTATAACGATGTACTCGTACCTGATTCTGAGTCCTGGTGAGCACGACAGCTGAGTAGATCCGGTGGAAGCAGTGAAAAAGTCCGAGAGTGTGCCAGAGATGAGTGCGCTGTTCGAGCGGGTTTTCACGAGAGTGTCACATTTTTCAATATGGCTGCACTTTACAAACGAGTTGTTCTGCGCTAAAGTCAACTGATTGAGATAGCCGGTGAGCGAAGCCGACCCATTAAAAGACATTCGGCGGTGCCGATAAGATAGCGAGTGATGGATAAGGCGCATGTATGTAGACAATGAAATAAGGAAGTTAAATTAGAGGTGTATCACTGTGTGCCATGTGATAAGTACTTTCATCCGGGCTGTATTAAGTTACACAAAGTTTACAATAGGGCAAGTGAACTGGTATCTTGTAATGGAAAAATAAATATATATATGGTGAAAAATGACGGTAAAACGTCAGGTGAAAGTAGCAAGGAGCGAAAATTGTCGGCTACTGATAGTGGACAAAAGCAATGGCAGCGGGGCGCATCAGCATCAGCAACAGTAAACATAAAGGATGCAAAGATTGATACTACGAGTATATACAAGATGGTACAAGAAATTAAGGACGAAATGATAGGGAAGAATATGCTTAGAAGGGCTTTAACGGAAGTTATAAATGAAGAAATGGACAGAGTGAGAGTAGAAATACAGCACTGGAAATCTTATGAATTGGAAACAATAATAAGTAGAGCAGTGAAAGCTGAGATGCAAAAAGTATTAACTATTATGCCAATGCCATGCATGGGAACAGGACAGATAGAAAAGAGCTACAGCGGAGCGGTAAAAAAAATCAAGAGTCGGTGTTAATCATTAAACCTAAAGATGGAGAAGAGAATAATTCAAGTGAAAATACAAAAAGAGACATAAAAAATGATATCTCGAAACTGGGAGTGGGAATCACGAAAATGAAGAAAGGGACGAAAGGAGTAATTGTAGTGGGGTGCGAAAATAAGTCCCAAGATGAAAAACTGAAGCAGGAAGTCGTAAAAGATATGGAAGAAAAATATGAAATACAAGCACCAAAGAAGAGAAAACTAAAGGTGAAGATACTCGATGTCGACAAAGAAGATTGTGAAAACGAACAACATTTTTGGGAGAAAATAGTAGACCAAAATGGACTGGAGAAAAACACCATCGTGGGAAAGATAGTATATAAGGCGGCAAAAAACAATTCGAAAAATGGCGGCTTTGATAGCGGAGGTGGAATAACGGAGATAACGGAGAAAAACTAAAAATAGGGTGGAACATATGCAAAGTACAAGAATATGTAGGGATTCGAAGGTGTTTCAAGTGTTGTGGGTATTATCATTTCGCTGTAGATTGTACGAAAAAAGAAACTTGCGGAAATTGCGCAAAACAACATGCGACGAAGGAATGTAGGAGTGAGACAAAAAAGTGTGTTAATTGTGAGGACAAAATTAGGGTTTTTTAAATCAAAAACTTGAAGACGGATCACTCGGCCTACGATGATGAGTGTCCATGTTTTAAGAAAGAAATAGAAAAACAAAGAGTTAGAATTGAATGTAATAATATATAGGAATCAGGAAACATGAACAGGGATAGAAGCAGAGTAATCTGTTCAAATGCACAGGGATTTTTGAGACGTGAAGACGAAATAGAGAATGTTTTGATAAAGAAATATAAACCTAGTATAAGAGGATTTACAGAAACTCATATAATGCAGCAGATAGAGGATCACGAATTCTACATCAGCGGGTATGTATGCGTGCGTGGTGACTCAGGATCTAATAGAACAGGTGGAGTATTGTTATATATAGATAGAAGGATTAAATTTGATATAATAGCGATAGAAAATTGCGATAAAAATTGGTGGACGATAACAGTAAAAATTAAAGATAACAACTATAAAAGAATAATTAAGGTAGTGTATCACTCACCAAATGGTAAAGATGCTAGTTTTATTGACTTTCTTGAGGAAACCTGTATCAGCAACATGCAGAATGATAATGTTATAATAATGGGCAACTTTAACATAGATATGAAAGTAAATAATTATACTCAAAATAAATTAACTAGAATAATGAATTCTGTAGGGTTAAAATACTAATAGGAGAAGCAACCAGAATTGTAATGAATTCTGAAACAATAATAGGCTTAGTTTTTTCTAATGTTGAGATGGAAACTGGAGTATGGCATGAACCCAAGATAACGGATCATCCAGCAATCGTGTTGTATTTGCAAAATAATGTAGAATTAGTGCAATATGGAGAAGGTGTAAGTACACGGCAAAAAGGAAATATTTATATCAACAGATGTAGACCTACGGAGGAACAGAAAATGTTATGGTATGAGGGACTTAAAATGTACAATGAGTTATCAAACGAAATAAAAAGAGAAGACAGATTGCCAAATTTCAGAAGAATGTTAGCGAAACATATTCAGATAAGAGAGAGGGGAGCAAATGTATATAATATATAATATGTAATCAAATTTATCATCTTTATATGTATTTATATGTATCAGATATTTATATGTAATGTATTATATCAATATATTTTTGATTTCATTTATTTCTTAGTTCGTTGTTTCTTTATATGAAACTCAAGGGGGAAGAGATTCAATAGAAACAGGATATAAAATTAAATGGGCGTTATTTTTAATTATTGAAAATATGATTATTAATGATTCTATTGTTATCTTCTTCAATTTCAAAAAATATTACATCAATTTCATAAATCTTTCACTAACATGTTAACAATTCTTTCTATCGAACACACAAAATCTCACACTCTTTACACGCAATAGTTATTTATGGCAATTGATTTACATATATTGTGGTATGAAGTTGAGACTTATCTTCTGAGTTTCCCGATGTTAGATACATAAGTACCGGATCTCTATAATGTTGGGGCTTGACGGTGAAATCTCCAACGATGCTTCTGATGTTACATTGATGAATAATTCAGCTATGTCATTGCTTGAATCTTGATTATTTCAACTTTTTGTAAGGTTGATGGTCGAAGTCCCGTGGCATTCGGGCGTTTCGTTGTATTTTATATGATTCAGCAATGGTATATTTCTTTTACAAGATGGATCAAATATCGCGAATAATATATCTATATTTATATTTATGGATATACGTGTATTTGATATGAATATGAAATAACAAACATTGGTAGGTGATTATATCAATTCAGTGTATCGGCGATGGTGGTTACGAACCGACTTAACATGCTTTTTTCTCGGCTCTTTTTTTTGACTCCTTTAGCAACCGTCCACACAAAAACAAAACCATGGTAATTCTAATGAAACATACAAACGACGCGATAAACACACCGCTCGCTATTATTCGGAACGGGTATGAGACCGATCCACGGCTCATTAAATTGAATCGTTACAGTATAAGCAAACTTATTATGTAGCTATTGAAGCTAATAAACAACTCTCTCTCTCTCTCTCTCTCTCTCTCTCTCTCTCTCTCTCTCTCTCTCTCTCTCTCTCTCTCTCTCTCTCTCTCTCTCTCTTTCTACAAGTCAGAGAGAGTGTACGTTCGGGCGTGGGTGCGTGTCAGCGCGCGCGTGTGTGTGTGCAAGAGGACTTATCATAGTCGTCACCCAGGATTAGAGAGCCGTCGTAGCAGTCGCTAGCAGTATTTTCGGGAAAATACGACAACACATGCGGGAAAATACATGCTGTTGTTGTTTGCCAGAACAAGTAAAAAATTATCCTCCTCATGCATTTTGCCTAAAATTTCGTTTTTTCGCGCCGTATCCTTTTGTCCATAAAACTTGATCAATTTTGAATTATTTATTCTTCTCCATACGCTTCTCATGAACACTCGTCAATTCCTCGGGGTAAAAGAAACCATAATCTCGTCTTCGAAATTCGGGGTAAAAAAAACCGATAATCTCATCTTCGAAGTCGCACAACGCATACACATACAAACCCTGCCGATGTAAAACTTGTTTGATACAGAAAATTTCTTCACTCCAATTTTTCTCGTAACCTTTTTCGAAGGTGCCTTGAGTTATACTGATTCGAACGTAATCCCCGGGTTTGTAATTATACGTTGTTATATTATTGTCATATTACGCATCGCTGTATCGGCATTATACAGCGTCACGGCAGACGGTTGAATTTTAATGCTCGAGTATACAGCATGATTGTACGCATAAACCATTCCATATCGATGTACCGATGAGTATTACGATGTGTGAAGTAACGCCACATCCGCTCTTTCAGAGTACGATTAAAACGCTCGAAAATCGAGACTTTTACATCCGGATTACGAGCAACGCGAAATGGTATGTTTTCATCTTTCAAAAATTTTTGGAGTTGACCGCCGGGAAATTTTTTTCCACGATCGGTTTGTAGTGAAACAGGTGTACGACCATCGTTACGCTCGAGAATACGTTTAAATGCTTTATTACCTCGCGCACAGTTTTGTCCTGCAAGGGTTCGACCCAGGCGTATTTGCTGAGAACGTCAATTACCATAAGTAGGTAGGAGACGGTGTCGTTATAGCTTCTCAATGAACGTAAATCCACGAGATCGGCCTCCCAGACATCGGCAATATTTGGAACATTGTAATACAGTCGTAAAAACACACGGTTCACGGGTCTACGAATGGTATACCTATCCTGCTAAGTCAGCGAGTCATACACGGTGTCTGTTTTATTTTTGCTTCTGATCAAACGTCGCGCACCAGCGTATCCAGCTGGATGCGAAGGATCATAGTACACTTTTTCGAAAGTCATCTCTGACCGCTCATTGTATAGCTTGGTCTAATTCTTTACCCACTTTTCAAATACTTTTATTGCTTTTGTTTTATGGGGTTTTCAAGAAGTACCCTAGCAGACTGAACGACCATACTTTATCCTACAAAAGACCACAAAAAAACGTCTTTTTTAATGATCGAAAAGTGTTAGAGAAACGACGTCTTTTCATGGTCTTTTTCCTTGTACTTATGACCTCTGGAACGGTCTTTATTCAGCGGTTTGGTATTTTCACGGTCCTTTGAAAGACCGTGAAAAGACCAAGAAAAGACCTTGAAAAGACGGAAGGTCTTTCACGATCTTTTATGGCCTTGGTCGTCTTGCGGTCGTTTTATGGTCTACTGTCGTCTTTTTGCAGTCTTTGTATGGTCTAAAATCTCGCACTTTTCGACGGTGGCTTTTTCGGTCTTTTCAGCGTCGTCCAATCTGCTAGGGTATTCACAGGGTGTATTTCGTCGTTGTCGCCGTAGTCGTCGTTGGAATTATCACCGATTGCATCCACTTCCATAGAATGCATGTCGTTATGCTGCAATATCTGATTATCTTTTTTTGGTCGATTAAAACGTATAGATATCCCTAAATCCCACAATACACTGTTTCCTATGAATTCACGCGAAACGCTCTTTGTTCGTAGACTAACGATAAACTCGCGTCTGCCTGTTGCTTTAAAGTTTTTTCTAGCTCGTACTGTATCGTGTATAAGGTCGACAATATTAGAATTTGGAACGAGGATACTGCCTATTGTTACACAACCTTTTTTGTCCCATCTTATGCTTTTTGATTCAAAACTCGTGGGTTTGCGTAGAAATTTGAATAGCGCAGTCATTCGGCGTTCATACAGATTTGGAATACTATTAACGATGTTGGCATCGCTCGTGGCTTATGCATTATCTACCTTAGACTATGATCCAGGCAGTGATGGAATCGGTAGTGAAAACGATTCATTTCTCGAATCAACGAGATATAGATAACGTTGCAACACTTGTAACTACTCCTTCCATTTACTAGCGTCGTCATTACCATACTTGCTTGATTTTTAACTTTTGTATAGCTCAGTGTCTAGTCTTGAAACAGGATCACCCTGGGTCTGCACTGTTTTCTCGTTAGCTGTTGGTGCATGATTATTGCCGGAACCGACCATAGGTATTTCGTCGTAACGACCGTCGGCATCGCTATTTCCATCGTTTACCAGTAGTATGTGTACACCTTTGCTCCATCCCACTCCTATCCTCACTCCTTCCCCCACCACGCGGCTACCCCCACCACCTCACTTTTCCACCGCCGCGCTACCCACTCTGCTTGACCAGAGTCGGTAACGTGGAGATGGTAAAGTGAGGTGGTGTGGGTACCTTGGTGAACAAGGAAGAATAGAGATAAGAGCAGGATGGAGCAAAGGTGTACACATACTTGGAAGAATGAATAAAATTATGTACTCACCACCGCAGCTGTTGTAGGCATCTACCCTCCTGCCAAAGCGATTTTAAACTCCTGTCTCTCGAATGAACTCTCTCACACACGCACACACACAAACATACACACGCACATCGTCGTGTCTTTAATTCATTACTATGTCCTCGTCAAAGCCCTCGTCCACGGCATCGATATCGTAGCCGATATCTATCTCATCACCGAGGGCTTCTATAATAAACGCCGCCACGTCCGCGCGTTCACCGTTTGATAATCGAACCCGCGGAACGCTATCGCCGGCAAGAGGTCGCATCATGACAGCGATCAAGTCATTTCTACCGCATGCTTCTTCGACGAGCTGCTCGATACCTGCAACATCCACGCGTTCGAGTCCGTATATGGAAAACTCCATGACAAGAACCGGCAGCATACTTGCTAGAGGCTCCGGATGAAATAGGTGAGATCAGTCGATGTAAATAGTTTCGCCTCAATCGACTAGCAACAACTCGCAGTACCCATCAAAGTCCGGGTAAACCACTTCGCCGCGGACAACGCTATTGAAACGAGGCACAATATAGGACATGCCGATATACAGCTCCCCAAGTTCAATGGGTCTTCCACGACGTTCCACTAAATACACGCTACGTAGGAGCTCTTCCAGATCGTCGTATGCATCGCACATTTCCTGTGTACGCAGAAACACGCTCCTCACACTCTAGACAAACATTAATCGGCACCAAAACGCGTCGCTTAAAATCTCCTTGCCGTATCGTGGATACATATTGCTTTTTATTGTTTGCAAGTAGGATGCCAAAGACAGACTAAATGCTCGAGATGCTGCTAGAGAGTATCACGGGCATAAATATAACAGCCTCCTATGAATCATAACTAGGGATCCATCACTTTGAATGCAACGAAAGCGGTTTTCGAGCATGCATAGCCCTGCGCTATGCTCCTCGCAAAGCGCTTGCTCTGCAGTAAAAGATATAGAATATGATCCCTCACCGAGAGAGAGAGAGAGAGAGAGAGAGAGAGAGAGAGAGTGAGAGAGAGAAAGACTTCAATTATAATTCTCTAATTATTATGCTATAAAAATAAGAGACACAGTAAGATCAGATATTTTTAAATTAATCAATATTTTATGGAAAGCACTTTACACATTTACCGTCGTATGCAACAGCCCTGAAAACACGGCCATCCACGCTCGGAGATTCCTTCACCGTTAATTTTATTTTTATCGCTATATGGAATTAATTTGTATTATCACTCGTAATATCGCTTTTAAATTATTTTTCGCTGTGGGTGTTGTCATCATAGTGTACTTCTGAAAAAAGAACGAAACAACTATTTAATTGAACGCACTGATCAATGAAAAACATCGTGTACAGAATAATCGATATTGTCTTACCTGATATGCCACGCCTCATTATACAAATTTGGCAGCGTTGATGATCTTCTGTTACCGACGACAACTGTGGATGAGCATGTCGGGTGGCACTTTTCTTTCCCGAAGTTAGCTCTATCTGTACAGTATATATATCTTCCTCTCGCTCTCCATGATACGAATAGCGAACCCTCGGTGTAGGCTCATATGCAAGGGCTGCTCGCTCTGCAAGACATTATTTTTTATAATTAAAAGTACATATGACATGATTGAAAATTACGAAACATTGTTGTACGCGAGAAAAATTACTTTTAAACACTCGCCACTCGTCCGCACCGAGTGTAATTCCGGTAAAAGTATTCGAAAATATTTTCACCACAGGTGAAAGAGTACACGTAGAGTTCAACTCGAGCCCGGCTACAATTATTTTACCAAATGATTTATTTAAACCGTACATAACGGGGTTCGCTATATATGGCGATATCGCGTGAGACGTAGCACCGTTATTTGCCATTTTTATTGCTCTCGTGTAGACTGTAACTTTGCGAATGAATCGGCGGTGGTGTTCATACTCCGTTTTATACAGATTTCCCCCACCATCTAGCTGCATTGCCTCTTCTTTTGATACTGCAAATCATACGACTGAAAATTGCTAGCCAATATCCTTTGATATTTTTCGCATTCTCCTCAACAGCCTAGTAACAGCAGCAAATATATCCCAAAACTCTTGCATACTCTCGCACACTTATGTGCACACGCACACATCGACATACAGATAAGATGTGCCATGAAAACTAAATAATATTCGTCGATGAAATTTGATGATTTTCCTCATGGTTGAGTGCCTTGAAATTAGATAAAAACAAAATGACTTTCATCAGCGAAACACGATAACCAAATACATCACCATCGCTAAATATTTCCCTAGGTCTTGCTTTTGTAAAGTGATCGCGTGCGGCCATCTTCTTGGTTAGTCGTATTCATTACATCGCTGCAGTATATGCAGAGAGAGAGAGAGAGAGAGAGAGAGAGAGAGAGAGAGAGAAAGAGAGAAAGAGAGAAAGAGAGAAAGAGCTTGTTAAAGGAATAAAAGTGAGCCGCTTTGAAAATTCTGTAGTTAATTGTCTGATTTACTGTGGTTACTACTACTACTACCACTACTCTAACAGCACAATCATGGTCAGAGTTGTGAAGCGCTTATTGATAAGAAATTTGATAGAGTTTATATTAAAGCGTAGACCGTCGTTGCGTTCGCGCTGGGGAGAAGAAATTTACAGATCACCCTATGGGAACTTCCGACACAGGCAGTTGTTCCTAAAATTCGCAGTATGCTGTGCGAGTGTCATCAGCGCGATTTAGTTGACGCGTATAATATTGGATTGTTTGATAATCAAATAATTATTGATTCGGTGGTGCGTGTTATTCGTCGACGCGGTTGGCTGAATGAGCCTGCTCTGCAACCCACACTCAATAAAGGACGTTAGTAATATACAGCGCTAATTACTTTTATTTTATTTCTTTTCTTTCATAAGATTTTTATATAGTTCGACGGTATGAGGACGCAGAAATGGGATCCGACACCTATGATTTCGATGAGGAGGGTAGAACGGATTCAGATGATCATAGCAGGGACAACGATGGCGACAGCTCCGCAGGGAATCGTTGGATAAATTTTACCCAGCCATTCTGCGGCTATAAACCTACAAACGGTCTTTTCATGGAAGGCCCCTCGAGAGAACCAGATGAATCCGTCGCAGGCCCATCGTGACAATACAGTTCAAACGATGATACCAACAGCAATACAGACAACGAGGAAGAAGAAGAAGAAGAAGAGGAAGAAGAAGAAGAAGAAGAGAAGGAGGAGGACCCTGTAGATTCAGGTAAGCTTTTAATAATACAACTACGCTGACAAAAATAAAAAAATTTCGCGGAAAATAATAGTAAAATAAAAAAACAGGTTACGAGACGGACCCAAACGTTTTTCACTTTGCACGATTCACTGTGCCGAGACCGCCGACAATCGAGTTTGCTTACGAAATGCGTCGGCGGTTCCCGGGTGCAGTCGACGGGTTCGAGGACTAGAAGCAAATATAAGTTTGTAATTCTTACGTTACACGAATTATATGCATAGTATATAGCTAGCGACAAACAAAAATTTAAAGTAAATGAAATAAAAATTCTAATAAATAGTTTCATTATGCTTGCAGTTGGACAGACTGGCTATGGAAGGACTGCTGCACAGGGTGGTGATATTTTGCCTCCTGGTGAACGTTTCGGTATCGACAACGAGCAGAGACATTATTTTCCACGCTTTAGGATGCAGGGTCGAGAGACAGATTTTTATTTTCGTCAGATACCGGTCGGTATCGATCATCTGACATGGTTCGAGGGAGGTGTACGAGATGTTCTCACACGCCTTACAGAATCGTGCGAAGGACATGATTATGTGGGTATGACTCTGGGCGCACCGTCTTTCGCGCAAGGACCTATATGGTTATCATTTCGACCAGCTCGTGACATCGTTCCCGACGATATATGGCGACTAATTAATAGTGTAGCTCAGAGCGAGCGCGAATTTCGAATAGACGCTGGTACATGTAGAATGACGACATGTATAGTACGAGGCGTCGAAGGAGCTGGTGTGAGCACTAGGCTTACACACGAGACTATAGCAAAAAAGTCAATTTTACGCATAAGTAATCGCGATAATTTGTGTCTACAACGATCCCTTGTCACTGCCCAAGCGCATGCCGAACGCGGTTAAATACGTGCGGGCGTGCTACACAGACGATGGTGTCAAATTCGAAACGGGCTTCGAGGTGTGCAATATACAGCAGCAATAGAGCTCACGCATAATGCAGGGGTAACGACACCGTCTAGGGGGTGTGGTGCGCGCGAAATTCAGCTCTTTCAGGAATACTTGGTTCACGAGGGTATAGCGATTGTTGTTTATGAATTTCTCACCTTCGGAAAACGCGTTCCGGCTCTGTACGATGGGCGAAAATACGTACTCACCGCAACAGGTAAAATGAATCATACACTCTTCATTCTCTATTACGAGCGTTCTCATCACTATCAACCGATATTTAATCTCGCCGGTGCGCTAGGTAGTCGAGGGTTCTGCACACAATGTAATTCGAAGTATATTCGAGTACTCGAGCATCGATGTAGCTATCAATGTGCTCGATGTAAATCCATTTATTGCAACGGCAATAGTGACTCTCAGCCTGAGTATTGCGCAGACTGTAATCGTTCGTTCTTTAGTGCTTTTTGCCTCGTTCATCACAAGGGTGAGGGCTCCGCGGGTATCACGTCTCGTAAATATAGACGGTACAACGTCTGTAACGCATTGAAAATCTGTAGAAGCTGCTCGCGTATGATTAAAACCACAGATAAAAAGATGCATGTATGTGGTATATCGTTTTGTACTACATGCAAACAAACGCGGCCGACTACGCATGCGTGTTTTATAGCACCTCTTAAGAAACCAGAGGCGCAAAAGGAGAAGAAAAAAGACAAGTCTTCCACGAGATTTTTATTTTATGATTTTGAGAAGCAGCAACACGAACAATTGCATGATGACAAATCGACACGAATTCACGAGCCGAATTTATGTGTTCCACAATGCGTATGTCGGTCATGTCTGGATATCACAGATATAGAGACCGATTATGCTAACTGTGGTAAACGTGAATACGTGTTTATCGATGATCCTGTTGGGGAGCTCGTGAAATTGGCATTATCGCAAAAATTTAAAAAGACCATCTGCATCGCCCATAATGCTAGAGGTTTCGACGCACAATTTATTCTACGGTATTTAATCGAGGTGCAAAAAACACAGCTGCCCTTTCTGATTATGAATGGTACGAAGATTGTCTCGATGAAAATTGGCGATGTAGTTTTTCTCGATAGTCTAAACTATTTACCCATGGCTCTTAGCGCTTTACCTAAGCGCCTTTGGTTTCGCTGATGAGGTGGCAAAAGGTACATTTTCCCATTTATTCAACACACCGGAATATCAGAATTACTCAGGTCCTCTGCCGGCTTTGCATTTTTACTCACCCGATACCATGTTCTCAGCGGATCGCGAGCGCTTTTTAAAATGGTATGAGGAAGAATTGAGTCGCATAGATTATAAATTTGATTTTGCGACGCAATTTGTGCAATATTGTCGTACAGATGTTACGGTTTTGAGACGAGCGTGCTTAGCTTTTCGAGAGTTACTTATACGTTGTGGGAGCGTGTGCCCCTTTACAGAAGCATGCACGATAGCATCAGCATGTATGAGAGTATTTCGAAAGAATTTTCTACAGAAAGATCGCATTGCGGTGTTACCACCGGGGGGGTTTTAGCTGGGGCGATAAACAATCGCGCAAGGCCGTCGTATGGCTCGTATGGCTCGAGCGTGACGTCAACTCCGTTATCGCTCATGCTGGACGCACGAGAGAGTATCGCCCTCCGGCCGGCCTACCGGCTGTCGACGGTTACTACGTGGATGCGGGGGTCCATCACGTTCTTTATTTTCACGGCTGCTTTTGGCATGGTTGTCCGCGATGTTATCGCGTGAATAGAGATGCTCGAACTAAATTCGGCGATACAATGGATGAGCGATACGAGCGTACCGTTCTTATTTCCGGGCGAATCAGATCGAAAGGGTACACTCTAACCGAAATATGGGAATGCGATTTTAACAGATTACTCGAGAATAACGAGGAAATGTCGATATACGTGAAAAATCACGCCAAGGTCAAGCAGGCGCCTCTCGAACCACGCGATGCATTCTTTGGCGGTCGAACGGAAAATGTTGTAAGCTTGTACGACGTCGCGAATGGGGAGCAGATATGCTATGTGGATGTTTGCTCGCTGTATCCATGGGTGTGTAAGAACGGAAAATATCCCGTTCGACATCCGTAATTGTACGTAGGTGACGAGTGTCGAGAACTGGTAGGACTTGAAAACGATCTAAGTGTCGTCGAGGGTCTCGTGAAGTGTACCGTGGTGGCACCGCGCGATTTGTATATACCCGTACTGCTTGTTCGCATGCGTGGGAAACTACTGTTCCCCCTGTGTAGAACGTGCTGTACAGATATGGACACATCCGAGGTTTGTACACACGATGACACGACTCAGCGAGCGTTTGACGGCACATGGGTCGTGGACGAACTGAGAAAAGCTGTGTCGCTCGGATATAAGGTGACGTGTATCTATGAAATTTGGCAATACGTTGTTACGCAGTATGACTCGACAACGCGACGAGGCGGTCATTTTGCCGAGTACATCGATACATTCCTGAAAATAAAACAGGAGGCGAGTGGACCGCCAACAGAGTGTAACGATGACGAGGAAGCAATAGAGCGTTTTATAGCATTGTACAAGGAGTCTAAGGGTGTATATCTCGAGCGAAGTGCTTTGCAGCCAAATCCGGGTTTACGTTCTCTAGCGAAATTGGCTCTTAATTCATTCTGGGGAAAGTTTAGTCAACGAGAGAATCTCACGAAAACCGTTATCGTTTTCACGCGCGCGGAGCTAATGAATTTACTAACGAGTCCAGAGATTGAGGTGACGGGGATGCTACCGGTTAATCACAAGATTATGTATGTAAACTATGTGAGCAATCGCGATGCTATTCAACCATCCCCGACATCAAATGCCGTGATTGCAGCATACACGACGGAACAGGCACGCCTAAAATTGGACAGTTATCTTGAGGGGCTCGGGCAACGAATATTGTACTGCGATACGGACTCCTGTATTTACGTGAGCCGCCCCGGTGGTAACGAGTATGAGCCGCCAATCGGTCAATTTCTAGGAGATCTTACGCATGAATTAAATGAATACGGGCCTGGTAGTTATATAACTTCGTTCGTTTCGGGTGGACCAAAATTTTACGCATACCTTGTTCGTAAACCCGACGGTACGATTATTGAAAAATGTAAAGTAAAGGGTATCACGCTAAACTTTGCGAATAGCCGTCACGTAAATTATAACGCATTACGATCTTTCGTGACAGGAGCAAGGAGCGTACCTATTATTTAAAATTCGACGCTATTCGACGTACGGAATTTCATCATGTAGTAACGCGTAAAGAAACACAATCATGCGAACCTGTTAACACGAAGCGAAAACGGCACGGGATGTACTCTACTGTACCGTACGGCTATTGTGAAATACGCTAATTAGTATAACGCAAAAAAGTATATAGTTTTACGGTTGAATTCGCGATATTTAAAAATAATCTTTTTGTCGAATTTCATGTATCATATTTACTGTGTACAACACATTTAAAAAAAATTCATTTATTATGTATAAAACCGTTGTCGGCTCGTTCTTTTTGTGCTGCTATTCGTAGCAGTAGATGCTATCTCTCTACCGTTCCCTTTTGTTCTGACTTTCTCATCGTTGATTCCTTTTGTCCCGTCTTTTTTATCGAGTGTTTCCTTTTGTTCTGACTTTCTCGTGCTACATCCGTGGATATAATATTGCTGTTTAGAATTTGATGATTCGTAAAATTTGTATATAGAGATGTATGCATAGTGAAATAAAAATATTGCTTTGATTGTGAGAAATATAAAAATTATTGTTATTTAATTTACATACAGCGTAAACACCAGCTTATACCGCGGGCCCGCGCCTCATCAGCTAGTGCAGGCACGCCGCGCCTTTTCAGCACTTTAAGGCCGCGAAAATAGCTGATGCCGCGGGGTCGCCACCGCCGCCGCCGCGTTATAAGCTTATTTAAGAGTCTGCTGATTGATTTTGATAGACACTCATCGATATGGATACACGTTGGAAACATCCATGGACAGCTGTGATAAGCGGTCCTACGGGTTGTGGTAAAACATATTTTGTAAAAAATTTCTTTAAATACATGCGCGACATGACGGATGTCCCGTTCGAGCGTATACTTTTTTATTACTCAGAGTGGCAGTCCGGGTATTCAGAGTACGGTGATAAAATCGAATTTTGCGAGGGTTTACCGCAAGCAGTAGACTACTCGAATGATGCAAGACCTAAACTCGTGGTCATTGACGATCTAATGCGCAAGGCATTCAACAATACTGTGGTCGATCTTTTCACCAAGGGTAGCAATCATAAAAATCTTAGTGTCATTTTCATCACGCAAAATCTCTTCAAAAAGCAATAAAAGTTCGCGATGCGTTGCGCGATGTACCAGTAATGCGCTTGTAATGGCGTTGCGTGGACCTCTCGATAAAAAGCAGATAATTATATTGCAAGCGTTTTGTTATCTGAAGCAAGAGCAACGACGTGCAATTTTGCGCAAAGCAGATGTAACGCTCGTACGCTGTATATGCGAGTGTGCTCTAAACGTTTTACAGGGAAACGTGAGTCTGAACAACGTGCAAAAGAATCATTTTCGGAGGCACGCGACAATTCTTCGACGACTAGCCGCCAAAAGGGGAAATTGGAGCGGTAAGAGGAAGATCATCGTCGAGCACTGTGTCGGATTTCTCAAGTTGCTTCTTGTGTCTGTCTTGGCCTACGCGAGACAAGGAATATTCCAGAAAGATGGTACTTATTCCTCATGATAACATACATCGTCTCGCTGGACTCGCCACTACTGCTGCTGCTACTACTACTACTAGTGCAGACCCGTTGCCTTCCGTACAGACTGCCGGTACGCCATTATCGCGCCTCGACTCTGAGCTGAGTAAATTCTAAACTCTCACTCGTACAAGAGCAAGAGAGAGAAATGGATAACGTACCAACAAGTTTTACAGCGTTATCTTCACATGGTCGAGTACGATAATACAGTACCGAGAATTTCATCAAAACGAAAAGTAGCAATACTCGATAGCCACGAGAATAAATCCGACGACGTTTTAATGAACAAAGTTAAATCTCGACTCAATGACACACTTATTATCGATAGCGTACTAAAAAAATTTTAATCTAAAGCAATATCGTTGCTTCGCAATTTGCATCGCAGCGCCGTTGGTAAAAAAATCACATGGGATCGTAACGGTGTTATTTCAATAGACGGCAGAAGAATTTCAAATTCCAATATCGTTGATCGTATTAACGATGCTATACGAGCTAGAAAACGCGAGAAACCCATCGGACGATCTCACTTTGCCAAACTCCTGCGAGCGATACAGACGCCACGCGAATGTTTCGGTAATCCCGAGTTACTACACGAGCCTACACCTACATCATCCTCGACACCACAGCCGCGTCTTATTTTACCGCGCGATAACGATAGTAGCAGCAGCAACAGCAGCAACGGTAGCAACAACAACGACGAGGCCGAGACCGCACACTCAAACAGAGATTTAATGCTCACGGCTGAAAACGACATCATCTAGGGGGTGGAGGGGGATGAAGAAGAGGACGAACAATTGCAAAACATCGCACAAGCAGAATATCGACCTCCCACACAGTTAGAAAAGAAAAAGAAAAAGAATCCATTTAACTGGTCATCGCTAAAATTATGAAAATTCTTCAAAAAATCTATTATGACACCGCTCATCCTACTTCCTATTCTCGAGCAAAAAATTTGGCCCAGGTGGATCGAAGAGTAGCGCGAAAAAATGTTTTACCATGGCTCGAGACACAGGATTCATATAACATGCATCGCCTCGTGCGACGACGATTTCCCCGTCGTACGTACAGCGTGAGTAATATAGACGATGTATGGGAGGCTGATTTAGCTGATCTTCGCTCGATAGCCACGTACAACGATGGGTACGTGTATCTGCTTATTGTTATCGATGTGTTGAGCAAATACGCGTGGGTCGAGGCTTTGCGTCACAAAACGAGCGAAAACGTGGCCCGTGGTTTCACACGCATACTCGCGCGCCGTAACAATCGTCGCCCGCAGCAATTGCAAACTGATGGAGGCAAAGAATTTATCGGCGCTCCGTTTTAGCAAATTCTCAAGAAAAAGAATATCGATTTTCGCGCTGCTCGTAACCCTGATATAAAAGCCTCGATTGCCGAACGCTTTAATCGAACAATAAAAGAGCGAATGTGGCGCTACTTTACATACACGCGAAATAAGCGTTACATCGATGTTTTACAAAATTTTTTATATGCTTATAATCACACTAGACACAGCGGAACGCGTATTCCTCCGAGCGAAGTATTCCTCGAAAATGTCTCTATAGCCCGAGACAATTTAGCACGGCGTTACGAGCGTAACGCGAAAAAAATTAAAAAGCCTAAATACAGCGTCGGTGACTTGGTACGTATCAGTACAGCTAAAGCAGCTTTCGTGAAAGGATATGAGCGTGGTTGGAGTAACGAATTATTCAAGATTCAACGAATATCGGTGAATCGAGAACCATTCGTGTATATTTTACACGATCCGAATAACGAGACTATCGACGGTATTTTCTACGAGGCAGAATTATCACGAGTACAAGTGTCTCCGTCATCTGAGAAGACGAAAGAGAAGAAGAGGACAAAGAAGAAGAAGAACGCTCGGGATCATCGTCCGTGATAAATATGAGCTCCAAGGATAGCTCTTTCTTTGTCGTACTACCGAGCAACAGTTGTATGCAGTATTTTCCGGATAATACGATGACGAAATTTATTACAAAACTACCGCGTCAGATACGCTTGCACGGAGAATGGTCTGTTTCTCTTGCGGAAATTGCTAATACGATGACTCTTTTACATGTTTCTACTATAGGAAATCTCGTAACTTTTGAGGATGGTGATTATGATTTATCGGGTTTACATCTTTTAACACGGAGACGCGCTGATAGAGACCAAGTGGCACCTGGTGTATATCGCTCTATAGACGCTCTTTTGGAGATTATAAATCAGTTACCTCACGTGGCCGATAATTTGCGCTTCAAATCGCTTCCGAGCGGGCGAGTCGAAGTGGCACGCGTATGCGACGATCTACGCTACCACGACTTTCGCGTATCGCCCGCTATCGCAAGGCTACTAGGATTCTCGGAAGAGGCCTGTAGGTCAGTAATGATAGAACCGCATCGCGAATACACAGGGTAGATGCCTGCATCTCTCACCGGTGCTATACCGGTCAGCATGTTTTTATACACAGATATCTGCGAGAGCTATATTACAGGCGATGTACAAACACCCCTCTTACGAGTTGTTCCCATTGATACTGATGACTGTCCGTCTGGTTCGATAAAAATGAAATCGTTTTCAACGCCACGATATATACCTCTCTTGCGCAATAATTCACACACTATCGAGATCGATATAAGAGACGAATTTGGGGATCCTATACCATTCGAGCAGGGAACGTTTACTGTGACACTACATTTCAAAAGGTCCCACGATTGATTACACCACTATGGATAATATTGACAGTGTGCAGCACGGATGGGGTCATCGCGGGTACGGTGGCATTAACCATGTTTATATTGGAACACCTAATCAACGAGGACACGGTATCGGCAGCTTTCTCGGGGGCCTGTTTCGTCGAGTGTTACCACTTTCAAAGAAGGGCGCTAAAGCAGTTGGAAAAGAGGCGTTGCGCGCTGGTGTAAACGTAGCCGGTGATATCCTCGATAGAAATATAGCTGTGAAAGATGCTATTCGCGAGAGAGCGCGAGAATCAGGCAGTAATCTCAAACGCAAGGCCTCTGAAAAAATTGACACTCATGCGGGGTTCTGGTCATAAAAAGCGCAAAATTTCACGAACTCCTCTTTCATCGAACGAACGTAAACCACGACGTATCTCCCGTAAAAATAAAAGTGTAATAAAGAGAAAAGTAATAAAGAAGAAGGAAAATAATAAGAACAATTAGAAGAAGAAGACTCGTCAACGAACAGTTGCAGATATTTTTGGATAGCTGAAACAAGATGGCTTTTCTACATGCGCACTCGTGCGAGTGTCTTAAATCGGAACTTGAATTATTTTCACTCCCACCGACGCAAACTACTATCGAAGGCTCCAATTGGGTGTATTACAAACCAATATCTTCGCTAACAGTTGATTCACCGATTGAATTTGTTATTCCTGGACAGGGTGATGAGTATATCGATCTCGCCCATACTATGCTTAGTCTGAGAGTGAAAATAACATCTCCTACCGCTACGGAAATTGCCGCGGGTACATCGTCGAAAGTAAGTGCCGGCCCTGTAAACAATCTCTATGTTTAATCAGGTAGATGTATACCTGAATCAAAAATTAGTTTCACCTCCAAATAATGCCTACGCTTATCGAGCGTACATAGAAATACTTTTGAATTACGGTCCAGCAGCAAAAAATTCGCATCTCACGAGCATTCTCCGGTACGACGATACACCTGGAAAAATGGATGATATAACATCGAAAAATACGGGTCTTGTGAAGAGAAAACAATTTTTAAATGTCGAAAAAACTGTAGACTTGCTCGGTCATCTGCATTGCGATATATTCAATCAGGAGCGGTTCCTATTAAATGGCGTCGAGATGCGACTACGGTTGGTGCGATCTAGAAATTCATTTTGTCTTGTGGGGGATACAAAGAATGGTCAATGCGACTTAAAGATTCTCGAGGCATCGCTTCTCGTTCGGAGAACAAAATCAACTCCTGGTGTGCTGCTCTCGCATGCTAGAACTTTGGCAAAATCTACGGCTAAATATCCTTCTACGAGAGTCAAGGTAAAAGCCGTTTCAATACACACTGGTGTTCATGGGGAGACTATCGATAATATCGTGTTAGGTCAATTGCCGAAGCGTATAATTATCGGTTTTGTCGATGACAAGGCGTTTAACGGCGACTTCAGTATGAATCCATTCAATTTCCAAAATTACAAGATAAATTATCTCTCATTGTATGTAGATGGTGCTCAAATACCTTCAAAACAGTTACAACCTGATTTCACGAAAAATCATCTATATGTGGATGCTTTTCAAACATTGTTTTCGGGAACTGAAATACATTTCTTGAACGACGGTAATTCGATCGATCGCGATAATTATCGCGATGGATACTGTCTGTTTGCTTATGATTCGACACCCGATCTTTCGGCGAACAGCAATACACATTGGAATTTAATAAAGCACGGTAGTGTTAGAATAGAGGTACGATTTGAGGATGCGCTTGCTTCAACGATAAATTGTGTAGTCTACGCGGAATATGATAATGTCCTTGAAATTGATGCCTCTTGGCAAGTAATGGTGGATTTTACCGGATAAGTGAAAAATGTGCTGATGTCGGCATGAAATTATTTCGTGTTAAGAGACGTAGAAGCGTGTCCGCGAGTAACTAATCAGTCGAACTCGAACATCTGTACGGATTAGACGTGAAAATGGATATCGTCGTGGATATACAGGGAATGCGTGGTAAAGACTCGGAATTTATTCCGAAAGAAATTGCCGCGGTAGCAGTGGATAGACCGCACACTTCTCATTGGATCGTCGCACCGCCGTGTCACTTTGCCGAATTACCACAGCATTCGAGAAGCCAGAATAATTTTCTCTCGAAATATTTTCACGGTCTTGAATGGTGCGAGGGCGATGTGAGCTGTAAACAAGCATATGCAAACTGGCGTGAAATTTCACGAACATCAAGACGTATTTATACACGCGGTCACGAGAAGGATATCACGAGAAGTGAAATTTCCAACCTGGAGGATGAGAAAGGTGCCCCATCGTACACATTTATGCCGAAATCTTTGCGAAAATGCTTCAGACACGCTATGATAAACAATACAGCGTCTTCGCATTGTGCAATGCGCCAGGCTTTCCAAATAAAAAATTGGCTTCGCGAGCACCCATTTAAAGGAGAATCATACATGGATGTTTGGTCAGCAGACGAAGAGGAAGAGAATAAGAAAGAGGAGAAATCTTCATCATGTAGTCGTGACACGATCGACGATGCTGTGAAATGAATTTTGCATATATATACGTCTTTCAAAGCGTATCGGTCATCATTCAATCATTGACTATGTGTTCAGCGTGAAAACTAGACAAATCTACGAGTCTGCAGTATCTACTACTTCCAACCGTTGGCGTTTACCCGGCTGACAGAATTCCTCGTGTATGGTCGTTACCGGCTGGACTCGTAGTTAACACGGATAACCACGACGGACCTGGAGAGCATTGGATCGCCATGTACGTTAACCATCATGGAAAAGGAATGTACTTTGATAGCTACGGGCTACCACCGGTTATACCGCAACATGTCGCACGACTACGAAGAAACTGCAAGTTCTATCGGTACGGCCTCAAGCAGCTACAGAGTAATACGTCGGATGTGTGGGACAATTTTGCATCGTATTCCTAAATCTTATGTCGTGCGGCATCACCATGTCGCGATTTAATAATCTCTTTAGCGATAATGTAATAAAAAACGACAGGTTAGTGCGTGAATATTACAATGCTTTTGCCTCTCGACGATCAGACAGTGATAAAAATAAATTTAACGGCGGAGGAGTCTCCGAGCGAAGATTACCGTGTTCGCAGGGATGTTGCATACGACGGTAAATATCTGTAAAGTGATTTAAATAAAATATTGATTAATTAAAAACAAATACATCGGTTTACTGTGTCTCTTATTTTATAATTATATATAAATTATAATCGAGGTCTCTCGCGGGATGGTATCATATTCTGCGTCTTTTACTGCAGAGCATTCGCTTCACGAGAAGCACAGCGCAAAGCGGTACGCACGTGCAAAACCGCTGACATTGCATTCAAAGCGCTGCACACCTAGTTATGATTCAGAGTGGCGTTTGTTATCTTCAAACGCTGTGATCACCGCCAGCCTCATCCGGAGCATCCAGTCTGTCTTTAGCAGTGCGCGACGAAAGTCTGAATAGAAAAATCACAAAATGTATCCACTAAATCTAGGCGACGATCTAGCGGCAGCTTTTGTGGATCGGGTGATATGCAGCACCGACGATAATACTGTGTGTCTGCGGTCGGAGCTAATGTGCGCGGCATTGTGCGGACTGGAGGACAATTTATATAAATTATATATCGAGGAGCGCTCTGAGAGGAGACGCTTTTTAAGCGATGACTTGTGCGTTGGGGTGTCCTGTGTGGTCGTGCGTAGTCAAAGGGCCATGCGCGGGGACATCATCGACGTGAGCGAAGACGGGTGCTGCGAGGTGCTGCTGGTCGATTTCGAGGAATCGATATGCGTCGACTGGTCGCGGCTATTTCACCCCGAGCCGCCGATTAGTGCGTTACCGGTGTTGCTCGTGAGATGTTCGGTATTCGGCCTCGATCATTTAATTGACGAGGACGGATATCTAGATCGGATCGATGAAACGCGCGGTAATGATACGCTGATCGGGATACGCATGCGTACCCCTGACGGTGCCCCACGGGTGCGGGTAATTCGCATTACCTGGGCGCGTAGTTGTGGTTTTTGAGTGAGTGAGTGAGTGAGTAAGTGAGTAAGTGATTGAGTGAGAGAGAGAGAGAGAGAGAGAGAGAGAGAGAGAGAGAGAGAGAGAGAGAGAGTGCGTGTGTGTGCCATGGAATATTGGAATAAATACTGTGCCCGTCACCCTGGAGAGTCTTCGCAGATGCCTAAAACACTAGGGTGAGTTAAAAAATGTATTCCAAGTATGTGTACACTTTTGCTCCATCCTTCTCTTATCTCTACTCTTCCTTGTTCACCAAGGTATCCACACCACCTCACTTTACCATCTCCACGTTACCGACACTGATCAAGCAGAGTGGGTAGCGCGGCGGTAGAAAAGTGCGGTGCTGGGGGTAGCCGCGTGGTGGGGGAAGGAGTAGGGATAGGAGTGGGATGGAGCAAAGGTGTACACATACTACTTTTACCTCGGACATGGGCACTAAAAACATTTTTTTCGCATGCTCCATTACGAGGACGATTAATAATTTTATCTTTAACATAGGGTCGCTTTTTCAATCGTCACTACCTCCGAACAATTTATTAAATAAAGTTGTGATGATCGGAGCCAGTAAAAGTGGTGAAAAAGCACTACCTCCTTTTTAATTATGAAGCGTTTCTTCGCCCTCCAATTATATTTTCGCTGCTCACGAGCGACTGTACTACAGCCACTCCATTTTATCACACATCCTGAGACAAGCCGTCGAAGTATATTTTTATATTTTTTTAAACGGTTTTTAATACTTGTCTTGACACAAATAACTCCTTGTAAAATGTTTAACGCGCATTCAAAGATGCAATTAATTAGATGTTTATCAGCATTACGCAATATTGATTTTCGCCGTTTTTTCTTGGAATAACAAATAGCGTTTAGTAGGGCTATACAAAGTTCATCGAATGGAATGTACTGTGTATTTTTCTTTTTCTTCTCGGTGCTGCTATCCCTCATTATTACAGTTTCACAGTAGATGGATTCGTTCAAAGCCAAGCTTTTGTGTGATGCGTACACAGCTCATACTTATTACTGCCTGATGTGTTATCTACTTGTGCTCCCAATTAATTACGTTGAAGAATATTTCTCGGCATGTCGACCAGCATTCGTGGATCATTGGAAAATATCATTGTGCGACATCGAAAATAATTGGGTCGATTATTTTCGTCCGTTTAGTCGATTGTTCAAAATCCAAGAGTAGATAACTGTGTGGCTGGGCGGCAGCATGATGATATGACTCATTGTCAATTAGAAATCGCGGATTCTCGGGGTATACCTTACGATCAAAAAGTACCCGGAATTTCTTATTTAAACGAGCCACCCTTGAGATATTGTCAAAATCATTTTTTTTTTCTAGGTTGGTACATCTGTCAGTTGTTTACATGTCACTTTTAATCGCAATGTGTCAGATAGTTTGTGCGTAATAGCTTTGTAAACAAGTCATTATTTGCTGTACTCTGCGAATGTCGCTATGTTGAATTTACTTGAGCAAAGAGTGTGCCTGAAATTTTGTGTTTCTAACAAAATATCATGTGCGGAAACGTTGAAAATATTAAGGGTAGCCTACGCGGACTCGACCGTATCGAAAACAAAAACACAAGTGGTACAAAGAGTTCAAAACGGGCCGCACTGTGCTTGATGATTTGCCTCGTTCCGGTCATCCATCCACCTCTGTGACTGACGAAAACATCGAAAAAGTTAAGAAAATGGTGTTCAAAGATCGTCGTGTGAGCATCAGGGCGATAGCAGCCGATCTTGGTATCTCGTTCGGATCGGTGCAGTGCGATATGCAAGATGTTTTGGGCATGAGATGAGTTTCATGTGGAGAAACAAGTCATGGTTTCTTCACTACGACAATGCATCGGCTCACACATCTCATCTTGTACGCGACTATTAAACGATTAAACGAACTTACCTGTTGTGATGTTCGATCGTAATTATATGTAGAGTCTCGTTTGAGATGATTACATCGTAGTACCGTCTACTTCCACACGCTAGTGTCACGAATATTCAGAGCTTAACAAAAGATGACCGCCTGGCCCCCTTGGCGGTGCGATCGTTCCCTCTCCAAGTCATATTGTTTAAAGTAACCGCACAAGGATTAAAAATAATAAAACCAACACATTTCAATAAATGAAGGGGAGGGAATAGTAAAAAGGAGCGAGTAAACGTTCCAAGGGTGAGATGTAATCATCTCAAGCGAAACTCTACATATAATTACGATCGAACTTCACAACAGGTAAGTTCGTTTGATCGTTTCGTTATATTACGAGTCTCGTTTTCGAGATTATATCGTAGATGTTCAGAGATAACTCGTTTTATTATTTTTCAAATAACCTTAGGCAAAATAAAACACAACTTGTATCGAGACCAACGGTCTCTAAAAGAACAAAGGAATAACGGTCTTTATCCGTGTACCTCGCACCTAACAAAATGCAAACAGTATTATCTTAACCAATAAACGATTAGAACTATGCGAACACGGTCGCTGCAAACTCTTTCCTGCCCGACTTAATCGGCCGATTATAAAATTTTGCGAATACCTGCGAGTCCTTAGACCACCCCGCGGTATTTCTTATCGCGATGATATCTAAACCCTTTGCTAAAGCAGCCGACGTAGACGCGTGCCTTGTACTGTGTGCCGTAAAGTCTGGACCTATGCCACTCTTCGCTAACACTGATCGGATACAACGACTTATTGTTTGTGTACTCGCCGATTTGAAGGGCCTTCTTGATGTGATTAGCACATTATTGCAATCGCCCCTAAGCGGTTTCGTTATTTCCAGATATCTTTTCAACGTGCTCGCTATGCACAGTCTGGGCTGTTCACGAAAGTACGGCATTAACAAAAGCGGTTGAAAAGCTCCGGGACGCGACGTTTTTATGATGTCCGAGATCTTTATCTCGAAGCCCTGTGCCGAGTGAGAAATATTTTCGAGTCTCATGAGCGAGAAGGTTTGCGCTCGATGAGCCGTACCTAAGGCTAACAGCGTAACTAATCTCTCCGACAACTGTTGAATGTTCAATGATTCAAGAGGGTATGAGTTCGCAATGATCGTAAGTACCATGCTGACTTCCCATGTTTCGTCGTATCGAGGTTTCATCGGTCTAAGCCGAAAAATACCCTTAAAAAATCTACTGATAATCCGATCGTTAGTCACGTCGTTCGCTGACATTAACGAAATTGCCGATCGCGTCGAGTTTAGTATTCCCTAAGAGGCTCCTAAACCATATGTTCTCTGCAGAAATTCGAGAATGCGGTTCGCGCGCGCTTCGTAAACGTCCGGTTTCATCTCGTGACAGAAATTCACCCATATTCTAATAGGTCCCGCGTACTGCTTCCACGTACTCTCGGCGAGTGAAGCCAACAACGTCTCGATCACTGAGTCCGAGAATTTCTTGCGGCGGTAAGATTCGCGGACAACTTCCCGGCAATTAACCCCAGTGACTTCTGTAATGGATGTTGGAGAGACCTACAAGGAGACAATAGAAGCCATTTAGCGAGAGTGAAGATTATGGGTTTCCCTACTAAAATGTCCATAAATATAGGGAATCATGGTTGCGAAGGCCAATTCGGCACTATTGCAATACGACAGGCGCGATCTGCTATAACCTTTCGAAGAAACCTGAGCACTAATGCGAACGGTGGAAATGCATAAAAATAATCAGATTTCCAGTTGATCGTGAACGCGTCAGTAGCTAAGGCATCAGGATCTCTGTACCATAAACAGTAGGCTTGACATTTCGCGTTAATCCTGGATGCGAACAAATCCAAATTTGGTTTACCGAATTCCTCTTTGTTATTTTATTATACGCGGTCATATGTTTCTTAAGAGTGATAAATCTAAGCGACAATGATTTGACCAAATTTTTGATGGAAAATTTCTGGCAGTTCGCAACCCGGTTAGAGTCAGCGCCACCTAAGATCCCTGTGTTATCGATCTCAGAAAGATCTTTAACAATCGAATCATTAATTATTTTTGTCAACTCTGATTGCCTCACTCATTCATTAAGAATTAATGAGGCAACCAGAACTGACGATTTTTTACTTTTTAAAGAAATCGTGAAAAAATACTGCCACAGCCCGGGTTCGAACCGGGAACTCCAGAATTCTAGCCTGGTACGTTACCAATTACGCCACCGCGGCTCTAGCAACATCAATTCACGATCTCTATTTTAATGTCAATTAATACACCTTTGTTATTTTATTATACGCGGTCATATGTTTCTTAAGAGTGATAAATCTAAGCGACAATGATTTGACCAAATTTTTGATGGAAAATTTCTGGCAGTTCGCAACCCGGTTAGAGTCAGCGCCACCTAAGATCCCTGTGTTATCGATCTCAGAAAGATCTTTAACAATCGAATGAGATCGATAACACAGGGATCTTAGGTGGCGCTGACTCTAACCGGGTTGCGAACTGCCAGAAATTTTCCATCAAAAATTTGGTCAAATCATTGTCGCTTAGATTTATCACTCTTAAGAAACATATGACCGCGTATAATAAAATAACAAAGGTGTATTAATTGACATTAAAATAGAGATCGTGAATTGATGTTGCTAGAGCCGCGGTGGCGTAATTGGTAACGTACCAGGCTAGAATTCTGGAGTTCCCGGTTCGAACCCGGGCTGTGGCAGTATTTTTTCACGATTTCTTTAAAAAGTAAAAAATCGTCAGTTCTGGTTGCCTCATTAATTCTTAATGAATGAGTGAGGCAATCAGAGTTGACAAAAATAATTAATGATTCGATTGTTAAAGATCTTTCTGAGATCGATAACACAGGGATCTTAGGTGGCGCTGACTCTAACCGGGTTGCGAACTGCCAGAAATTTTCCATCAAAAATTTGGTCAAATCATTGTCGCTTAGATTTATCACTCTTTTACCGAATTCCGATATTATTTTTTCGTATGCCCAATTCGACAGTTCCCATTTCGTATCAATATTTTTTATCCTCGACTCCCTATCCGCCTCAACATTTTCCTTGGACGCTATATAGGACGCGAAAATCCAAATCTTTTTACATTCACACCATTGCCAGATCTCTTTGGCTATCCCGTGAAGTGCGGCATATTGCACGCCTCCCATTCGATTAACATAGGCAATAGCTGTCGTATTATCGATTCGTAGCAAGATTTCACAATCATATAAATCGCTTGTGAAACATTTAAGGGCCATCACGACGGCAATAAGTTCGAGTTGGTTAATGTGCAACCCCCTTTCCGTATCACTCCAAAACCCGTGTCTACCTTTGCTATCACAATACGCGCCACAGCCCGTTTTTTACGCGTCCGAGTAAATCTCCTTAACAAACCTAAAACTTCTTATCGGTCCAAATGACGTTGTAATATTTTGTTTCCACCAATCGAATTCGATTTGCAAATCTGCGGATAATTCGAGCCGTGCATCGTAATTCCCCCGCTGATTACCAGGCCGAAGAACTTTTCTCGTTCGAATCTCTTGGTGTATAACCATCCATACTCAATTGCGCGACAACAGTCGACTAACTTTCCGATGAAGTGAGCCAATTCCCGAATCGTACAGAACTTGCGATGACTAAAGTCGTCGATCAAGGTTACCATCTTCCTTCTTTTTACTTCCGATAGCTCTAATCTCATTCTATGAGAGTTAATAACGAATCCCAGAAAAGTGCAATTTTTCTGGGGGTCAAGCTACTTTTTTGATAATTCACTATAAACTTTAGGGACTGCAGTTCTCTAACAGTGACTTCTGCGTCTCTGCGACACGCGTTTGAATCCGAACCGATGCAGAGGATGTCGTCTAAGTAGACCGTTGAGATAAATCCTTTTCCTCTCAAATAATTCACTACCGGTTTCAGGATTTTTGTAAAAATATACGGCGCCGTGCATAGACCGAACGGAAGGCATACAAATTCATAAATTATGTCCCCGAAAACAAATCTTAAATATTTTCGGCTTTCCACGTGCATAGATACCATAAAGTACGCATCTTGTAAGTCTATGTTACACATAAAATCGCCTCGTGAGATTGGTTTCGTCGCAGTTTTGATGTCCTCCAACTTGAAATGCTGCGTGACTATAAAACTATTGAGCTTTTTCAAGTTTAACACAAATCTCATTTTACCGTTTGATTTTTGTACTAAAAAATACGACGAAATGAATTATCCCGGGCATGGCAAATAGGGTCTGACTGCGCCCAGTTCCAACAGCTTGGTGATCGCCAGTTTTATATGCTCACGATCAGTCAAAGAATTAAATTCTGGCTGAGGAGGTGGAAGAGTTTGATATACCGGCTGGTCAAATTCGATTCTATACCCTCCTACACAATTCTAAATAAATCGATCCTGCGTGATCTTTTCCCATTGGGGAAGAAACTCTTGCAGTCGCCCAGCTGCTTTATTTATCTCTAAGGTCTCCCCTGAGAGCCTCGGTACGAGCTCTGCTTGCGACTCCGAGCACGTTGTTGATCTCGTTGACACGACGGATTCGACTTCGGAACAAATTTGACCAACTTCCTCGGTTCTCTCTGGTTCGCGCCCGCCCGAGATCCCCCTCGATTCGAGTTGGCCGGTGGGCCTCTCCAGTTTCCCGAATTTGAGTTACGAAGAGGCACCTTCGGCACCGATGGCTGAGACTTCAACTCCAAGCTAACCTGTTCAATTCATTTTGCCTTTTTAATTTTTTCCAATAAATCCTCGCCGAATAAAAACGCGCCTGGCTTAGTTTCGTCCAGAATTCCCTTGACCTTCTTGTCGAGAGATGGTGTAATACACGATCTCCGTGTAATCGTGTCCAGATGAAAAGCATGCGCCAAGAGTCTACTGGCGTCGGCAAGACACTCCAACAACTGGTACTCATCGATGCCGTCTTCCTTGGGACTCAACAGCAAGAAAATTCCAGTGCCCAATGCAGCCATAGCTGAACCGCGAATATTTTGCGCATTTCTCAAGTACTTGTCTCGCTTTGTGGCAGACTCAAAGGGCGACGACGCTACCTCTGCATTTAGTGATGGTGCTTCCAAGCGACAGTTGCCGGTCCGAACATACTTTGCCAACAACTCCTCTTGATCTTTTTTTTTGAGTCCTTCGGCCATCCATTTTTCCCAGTTTTGTGCCAAAGTTGGGTTGAGCTGTAATTGTGGTGCACCAGATTTTTCATCGACACCCAGAATGCACCAAAGACAATTTCTACAAAATTGACTCCATACGGCAAAGACGCCCGGTCTACGGAAATAACTATAGATACCGGAAAAAATACCTTGATGACTTGTCGATGCACCCTGATGGTTAATTGTTACTCTCTTTGCAGCTATGCCCGAGGTAGCCACGCTCGTGTGCATAACCTCGTGCCTCTGACTTCCCGAGTCCGTATCTGAAGAGCTGTCAGGCATCGCATCGACCATCTTCTTCAACTTCTTAAGGAACTTCTCGTTCTTATTCTCCTTGTTCTTCTTCCTTTTGTGCGACTTTCCCATGATTCTTCTCTTAAAAACCTGGAACAATGCTCTAAACAAGCTACACTTTTACGCACGAAAAACGTTATGACTTGGAGAGGGAACGACCGCACCGCCAGGGGGGCCAGGCGGTCATCTTTTGTTAAGCTCTGAATATTCGTGACACTAGCGTGTGGAAGTAGACGGTACTACGATGTAATCTCGAAAACGAGACTCGTTATATAATTTGACCAAAAACAACGTTAATACCGTTTCGCAAGCTCTGTATTCACCTGATATGGCCCTGTGTGATTTTTTCCTGTTCGCACGACTTAAGTTACCACTTCGCGGAAAGCGTTTTGAGACGATTGAGGCGATAAAGGAGAATTCGCAGAAGGAGCTGAAGGCGATTCGAAAATCGGCATATGAAAAGTGTCTTAAAGATTGGAAGAAGCGTTGGAATATATGTATTGCTTACGATGGAGATTACTTTGAAGGGAATAAAATAAATATCGATGAATAATTGAACCGTTTTCGTTTTATTGACAAATTCCGGGTACTTTTTGATCGTAAGGTACTTGCCTCACTTGATGTGTAATTCGTGCTTGATCACGGGTTTTTTTGAATATCACCATATAATTGGCGTTTAATGATATATCACTATGTCCATGCCCCTGATAGAAAATATTTTCTGTGATAAAAAGCACACTAATATTTTTAAGGTGGCTATCTGTTGTGAAAAGGTCGAAAATTGTATCATTTGAGGATTCGCGTATTAAATCATTGACGATAACCAATTTTTCCAAGTTATTATCGCTTGAATAATCCTCCTGTTGCGGTAGGCCCTCGTTAAATTCAATCTTTGGGATTTTGGATTTTTTATTACAGATAGTCTGTTAGTAATTAACGATGACGATGGTTGTTCTATACACGTGTTATTCAGAGCAACGTTATCAGAATCGAGAGTATCTCCATAATAAAATATAATACTCTCAAATTCAACGTTGCTCATTGAATTGAGAAACTTTAGAAATTTTCTCACGAAAACTGTGTTCCCACATACTGTGGGGCCACAAATCAGCGACGTCCACGGGTGTTTACAGCGTACATATATTATTTTTACTTATGCAAGAGATGCAAAGTCGCATACACCAAGTACACAAAAAGCTTATTACCCTCCCGGACTGCGGCGGTGGCGCTGGCGCATACCCACACCCATGCGGTACATGCGCACAATTTAGGTTTTAAAGCGCATGTATATTCAGAAGATTGTCATTATTTTTTTGTTTTTCACAATTCGATGGCAATCTTAAATAAATTTTTTCAAATCTTCCAAAGCAACTATTAATAATAATGCTGAGTAAAAAACACGTTTAAACAGCATACACGTTTTATTGATAAGAGTATTAAACATACAAATATTAATAATTCCAATTTATACTGACACAATACATGGGTTGTCGACGAGACACGGCAGCGGGTATTTAAAAAAGTAACGCAATAATTGTCTTAGCATCTACAACTCGTAAAATTAATTATTATCTTCATAGTCATGTGTTATCGTGTGAATTATAAAAAATTAATTATTGAGTAACCTCCTACAATCGTTATCCGATCATTCTTCGAACGGTTTTGAAGCTACCAGAGAAATATCCGTGATTGATATTTTCACATCCTGTGTTATGAACGGAACATAAAATATCTTCAACTCCAGGAACAATATATCGAAACGTTCAAGGAATGAGGGATCGACTCGATGGCGTACAGCCTGACACAGATTAGAGCTATTCTGTGTTAAAAGGGCTTTGATCCGCACTTGGTCCTAGCTCTTTAACGGGAATATGTATAAGTAATTCAGCACATAAAACGTCGATACAGTTTTTCACATAACCGGCATAGCGCTGGAGCCGTCTGAACCGCTCCTCGACACACACTGTTACGATACATAGTCCGTCAAAAGATTTCTTTTGCATCACTATAGTCGGTGAATAGATGTTTTTCTTCTTCTTCTTCTGTTGTTCTACTTACGAATTTTCATCGTTAAGTTTGACGTTCTCAGCGACCACCTCGTCCTTGCGTTGGTCGAAAACAATAGATTTTGAACCAAACGAAGACATGAAGTGAATCTTGCAGTCATCAATGTTGAGTGTTTTACGGATGCGTTGATCACCTTTCCAGCCAAATACCCGAGGAATTATTATGTTGCAGCTTAACGACCGGTGTAACGTCGCCGTTTGTGCGTACCTGAAGACCCACGGTTATCTTCTTTGTTTCCGCGTAGTTCAAATTGTATGTTGTAGCAATCAACAACGGTGCTTCAAAACGTTCTATGGTTGATATAAATACAACAGAGTGACACAGAAAAATGGATAAATGGGCGGGAATCTAGCGATGATAACAGTATTTTGTAGATTGTCACGAGCCGGACTGCCACCCGATCGTCTCTACAAATGTTTTTATTGACAGGTGTGAATAGTGTCATGTGTTGGAATAGTGGGGGGAACCGTTTACCCGACCCATGTAACCTTAGTAGAGCATATAAAGAAGTTATGCTTCTGTATACTACAAATTATTGTAGTGTAAAAGATTGTTTATTTCATTGCAAATATATATTTTACAGGAGTAAAATTGTACAAGAGCAATCCCTGGCCTGATATATTAAAGTTACGTTTCAGTGATAGTCGAAAGAACTTTGCGCTTTAATGAGTCTACAGTAGATGGAAAACACTGGAACGTTATACACATAAGAATAAATACCAAATTTTTGTATTGTTTGTCTATCTGTGCGATCGAGTAACTATAATTCGAGGGTCAGCGCGATCGGCTGTAAATAGGTATAAACAGGCGCCGCACTGTATTAACCATATACAAATTCAATAGCAGGCGTCTATAGTTTTGAACATAATTCATTACGTCACGCGTGGGTTTTCAGTTTTCCACGAAAGTCTGGTACTATCGTTGTCGTAGCAGTAAGGGGTGGTTGACAATGACACAGAGAAGTTTGACAGATACACCAGTTTGAATAAGTAAATATGAATGTAATTATATGTATATGTAAACAGAGTAGCAAGAATGAATAATTATGTAAAAAAGCGAGTCCACTTTTACAAGCGTATATTTAAATATGGAAATGTTGTGGACTTTGTTAATACATCTCCTGATAGAGAAGCTGCCGTAGAATTAAAGCTTATTGTCTTGTTTGTTGCTTTACCGAGCGCTGGTTCGTGAATATCGCGAATTTCACATTTTAGCGTCCCCTCACGGAGTTTACCGAAGTGCTTCTGGGTGGGGATGTTGAAAGGATTACCGCAGCTTACACGAGTGGTGCTCTACAGCGATCGCCCTTTATCCAGTACCATGTGGTTGAGCACTTTGCGCGTCACAGAGGCCTTCTACATAGGCCATCGAGGGCCTTATTTATGGCAGTCGAAAATCGCCATGGTGAGTAAAATTTGAAAAATGTTTTATTTGTGTTCAAATCCTACATATATATTGTAACAGAGTTACATGCATGAGCGCAGGGAGGAATGCGACAATAATCGATATAACAGAGTTATATTCTCGAGCGTCGAGCGTCAGTTCGAACAGCTAGAAGAGCACGAATAATATTTAAGAGGTCTCGAAAACACCTGTGCGACAGACTCGGTACAGGCGTACCGAGTTTTGCGGGCAATAGGCCATCGCCCCTAATGCAAAAACTAGAGCTGTCGCCGCACCGAAATTCCCTCGTTGACGTAAACAGCGGGTCAGCGACCAGCTGGCTTTGCTGGGCGGCGAGGGGAAGGCGGTGAGCGCGGCAGCGGCGTACCGCAAAAGTCAGGAAATGCGTTATATTTAAAATTATGATGGAGAAATAGGCAGAGGGGACTGAGGCGAGGGGAGGCCTATAAAAGGTTGGTGCGGGGCGAGAGAAGCTCTCTTGGCTCAAAAGGCTCAATCAGGAAGAATAAAATAAAAGATCAGTAGAAAGTACAATTCAAAAGTGAAAATCCTAAAAGGCTAAAGAAAGATACTAAATGTAGAGTCGGTGGTTGCTCGGAGAGAAGCATAAGAAAAAAACGAGTGAGTAATATCTAGGAGATATAGAGGAGAGACGTGAGAAATCTCGAGATCTATCGAGATCATCAGTTAATTAGTGAGAAGTTTTGTCGAATATCGTGATTCAACAAAAATAAAAGTGTATCGAACACGTGCCTAGGTCTAATTAGTACTATTAAGCGAGTAGATTTTAAGTATTTGGTATTAAGGAATGAATTAGTTATAGGAAAATGAGTGCATCGAATCAAGTGGCCAGATTCAAGGAATAAATCAAATAAACTGGTCTTTAAACCTACGAGTTAAACGAGAATCGAAAAATCGTATGAGTGGAAGGGAGAGAGAGTGAAAGTAATACGGGAGAGAAAGAGAAAAGAATTGTAAATAGAGTTTATACACTCTGTCCAAGTAGTGAGCGTGTGCGTGAGGCGGTGTATGTGTGGGTAGCGAGGAAATACCCTGGCGTCAAGGCGCCTTCGAGGTCCGAGCCCGAGAATACCGAGAATTTATGTTCAAATAAGAAGAAATTATAATAAAATAATCGTAGGAATTTCCGAATCTCAATACAGAGCAGAATATAGAATTAGGAAACGTAGAGGATAAGAAATAGGTAGAATTAAGATGCATATGACTAAGGAATATGAATAAACAAATATCGCATAGGAAAGTATAAAGGATAAAGTGTGTTCGAGCGAAAGACGAGTGCAAGAGAAAGAATTGTAAGTAGAGTTGATACACTCTATAAAAGGAGCGAATGCATAGCAAGATAGCGAGTGAAGCGAAATACTTATGCAATAGGTATACAGTGATACCGTTTGACGAGGAGCGAGAGAAAGCAGAATAAGAGTGAAAGAGAAAGAATTGTAAATAGAGTTGATACACTCCATCGAAGGAGTGAGTGCGAAGCAAAATAGCTCGTGGTATGATATATCTGCGCATCGAGTATACAGTGATACCGTTGTACGAAAACATAACAGACTTCCGAGGAATACCAAGAATTTGTGCACCCGAAATAATATAATAATTGCAGAAATAATCGCTGGAATCACGAGATTAAAAAGATCATTACGCAACATTCAAGTGAACGTAATTAAAAAGTGATGTTTTTTATGAAACTGTTTTCTCCTAATAAAGCATCACTATCAACCACCATGAAGTCTCAATTAATTAGTTATGTGATCGAGCCCAAATCCCTACGATAAATAAAAATGTATGTTAGCGATAAAAATTACCGTTACAATATATATATATATAAACATAGATTAACTGTATATTAATGTAGAAACCCTCTATATAAACATTGTCGGCTTTAACGTGTATGAGTATTTATCAATCTTAAAATAAATGAACAGGTAAAAATAAAAATGTATCGTCTTTAAAGAAAAAAGTTTTGTTATCCACTCATTTGTTTTTTATTTCAATTTTGTATTTTTTATTTCATTAAAAAAAAATTTATCTCGCCAAAAAATAACTTTTTATTATAACAAATTTTTATTATTTTTTTCAAAAATTTAATAAAACACCTTGTCAATGCCAATGAGTCTATGGACCAAGGTTAACTTTGATTGGTTGACTGAGTCTTTTTAATTGTAAAAAAAATTTTTTTTTTTCAAAAATTTAATAAAATACATTGTCGACGTCAACGAGTCTATGAACCAAGTTTTACTTTGATTGATTGACGAAAAGTGGATTCATTTTTAATCCACTTTCACTTTGTCTCACAAAAATTAACACACTTTCCGTCACCAATAGAAGTATAACTTGGCCTATAGACTCATTGGCGTCAACAATGTGTTTTATTATTGAAAATTAAAATAGAAACAAAAAAGTAAGAAACAAAACGTTTTTGTTTAAAGACGTTAAACTTTTATTTTTATTCGTTCATTTATTTTAAGATTGATAAATACTCATGCATATACAACCCCTACGGTGTTTATATATAGAGCATTTCTACGGAAAATTGTGATTTTGAGTTTAGTTTTATATTCGAAAATCATGTACAATTTTTCCTTGCAGTTATGCACACTCTACTTGCATCAAGTAGCAGCGACGACGAAACTGGATCTTCCAACGTCGACTCGTGCTTGGCGTCACCGTCATCATGCACTACCACGCACTACCACGCACTACCACGCACACCATGCACTATGACTTAGCAACTGTGACATTTGGTACGAAGGCTGCTCCTTTCTTGGCAGTCAGAACTCTCATGCAGCTCACCGAGGATGAAGGTCATCGTTTTCCACTTGCTGTGCCAGCTGTAACCTTTGGCAGGTACGTGGATGACATCTTCTGAGGGGCGGATTCTACTCATCAACTTATTGAAATTGCTCAACAACTCAAGGACTTGTGCATGGCGGGCGGTTTTCCACTTGCCAAGTGGCACTCGTCGGACCTCAAGGTCCTTGCTAGTATCTCATCATCACCGTCAACCTCAGCTATCTTAATGGACGACTGCGAGACAAAAATTCTTGGTTTGACTTGGCTTCCTCATGAGGACAAGTTCACATTTTCATCTCGGTTCAACTCAACTCAGGAAATGTTCACAAAACGCCTCGTTTTTTCCAAGGTGGCTCAAATCTTTGATCCGCTTGGTTTCGTTTCACCGGTTGTGATCAGAGCCAAAATACTTTTGCAAGAGCTCTGGCTTCACAAGCTCAACTGGGATGATTCACTGCAATGCTAGTTCTCATCACGATGGATTGCAATCAGAAAAGATCTCACTTATCTGGCCAGAAACTCAATTCTTCGGTGATTCAGCACATGGAGCAACTCAACAGTGGAATTGTATAGCTTCTCTGATGCATCTCAACTAGCCATGGCTGCAGTGATTTACATCACTTTTAACTCATCATCCATAGGAAAGGTGGCTTCACTTGTCTGCTCAAAAACCTGAGTGGCACCGCTCAAGAAGCTCACCATACCGCGGCTTGAACTGACAGCTGTACTGTTACTTGCAACATTAGCTGCATACGTTCAAGCCATACTCAAGGTCGAAATCTCATCAACTCATCTGTGGTCGGACTCGTCGGTAACTCTCACGTAGATCAAAGCTCATCCGGCTCGGTGGAAAGACTATGTCCAGAACAGAGTAGCTCAAATTCAAGAACTCACTCCCAATGCTCAATGGCGTCACGTGTCAGGCACAAGCAATCCAGCTGATTTTGTGTGTCTCGCCACTTCAGATCTTCATCTCGTGGTAGTCAGTGACTACTCAACGGATGGCTTTCTCTCAATGTTCAGGCCCTTCTCATCTCGGCGCCGCATTCCTCATACCCTGTACTCTGACTGTGGCACCAATTTCATTGGTGCTCACAAAGCCATACGTCAGTTGTTAGAGAAAGCCTGTCAAGAGCATCACATCATCGCATCCACACTCGCAAATCACCAAATTGCTTGGAAGTTTAATCCTCCTGCTGCTCCACACATGGGTGGCAAATAGGAAGCCGCAGTAAAATCTGTGAAATTTCATTTGCGTCGAACAGTGGACGATACAGCACTCCCATTTGAGGGGATCGCCACACTGCTGGCCTAAATCGAGTCTATACTCAACTCACGGCCTCTGGAACCAATCAGCGATGATCCTGATGACTCATCAGCTCTCACACCTGGACATTTTCTCATTGCCGAAGCACTCACAACTGTCCGAGAGCCAACTCTAGAGGATTTAGCCATCTCAAGGCTCTCAAGATGGCAATTGTTGCAGCAGAAGGTGCAACAATTTTGGCGTCAATGGTCTGCTCCTTATTTACAACGGCAGCAGTCAATCTCAAAGTGGCATAACCCTAAAAACATCATTAAAATCGGCTCTTTGGTTCTGCTCACGGATGAGTGGTTTCCCCCGTGAGAGTGGGCACTCGCACGGGTCACAGCGTTGCATCCAGGCAAAGATGGGCTCACCAGGTTGGTGACATTCCGGACTGCTACCATTACTCTCACCAGGCCAATATAAAAATTAGCTGTCTTGCCCGTCTCACCCAACGCACAACATCAGGAAAATTAATCATCAACCCCGTTGCTGATGGCGGGCGGAAATGTTGGAAAATCAGCTGACGCACGGCGATCGATATTCGCCGTGCGTCGACCTGTTGCTACTGCGTAGTGTCCTGCGCTTGGCTATCACGAATGTAGCCGAGGCAGTGCCCCGCAGGCATCTTGCTTAAGCGAGAGGCTGTTTCTCTCGCTTGACTTCAGCGTCGCACAACGATGCTTTTGTAAAGCACAGTCATCTTGAGAATTTTAGACACTTCTGTGAAAACCCGCTGACAGCATATTCCTCTGTACTCACCTTGGACAATCTTCACCATCACACCGGATCTACTCATCATATTCGTGCTCAACAGGGCTCAAACAAACGGTAAGTGTACACCCTCATAATTCATCTAAATTCAATGTAGGTGAGGCGAGTAAATCTCACTTGTGCATCCTCATAAAGTCTCATCGCGTGGCATGCTCTGGAGCGCGGGCTGTACCACGTTTCACCTCAAAACTACAACACGCAATTGATATAATTGCATTTGCTCTCACTTAATAAGCTTTCTCTCTCTCAACTAAATTAACTCACAATTTATTGGTGATATTTATATCTCATTTGTGCATTCTCTCAAATCTCTCATCGTAGCGCGCTCCGCAGCGCTGGCTTCACCAAGTTCACCTCACAAATGACAATTATATTAATTGTGTGCTTCTCACCAAATATTAAATCAAAATTCACTTTCAATTTATTTGTACTATTTTTTAATATATATATTTTGTAGTGTAAAAGTCGACGGTAGAATAAACCACTTTCTCTACCTACACCTTTTAGTCTGGTTATTTCCCACCTGCCTTCAGTGAAATCTCATTCTTTTTCAATATCTTTCAGGTTGAGTTCCAACAACACCAGCAGGAGATATTCAACACCTGTGTAATATATACTTTGTAAATATGTATGTATATGTAAATACTGTGTGCGCGCGCGCGTGTGTGTGTACTTGTTTATGTTTATAGTTTGTAGATAATTTTTTCATGAGTGTGATTGCACGTGTTACTTTGTGTGTGTGCAGGGGGAGGGGTGTAATGTAAATATAGATACAGTGAGTGTATGTAAATGTATACGTTTATGTATTATATATAGTTTGTAAATTATTCGTATTTTTCACGAGTATTATTGTAGTTTGTATATATATATATTTACATATATATATCAGGAGTACAAATTGAAAATGCGGGATTTTTTTCTATTTTTGAACGTTTATTCTGAAAAAATGGTAACAAATGAATTATTCAAAGTATTGTCCATCGCTAGCCACAACTTTTTCCCATCTTTCTGGCAATTTACGGATACCGTCGCGAAAAAATTCGGCCGGCTTGGCTGCTATCCAGTCATCGACCCATTTTTGGGCTTCTTCGTAAGAATGGAAGCGCTGGTCAGCTAGGCCATGTGTCATCGATCGGAAAAGGTGGTAATCGGAAGGAGCAATATCTGGGCTATACGGCGGGTGGGGTAAGACTTCCCATTTCAGCGTTTGTAGGTATGTTTTGACCGGCGCTGCAACATGTGGCCGAGCGTTGTCATGTTGCAAAATTACTTTGTCGTGTCTTTGCTCGTATTGTGGCCGTTTTTCTTTGAGTGCGCGGCTCAAACGCATCAATTGAGTTCGGTATAGTGCTCCTGTGATGGTTTCGTTCGATTTCAATAGCTCATAATACACCACACCCAGCTGGTCCCACCAAATACAGAGCATGAGCTTGGCGCCGTGAATATTTGGTTTGGCCGTCGATGATGATGCATGGCCGGGGTAACCATATGATTTTTTGCGCTTCGGGTTATCGTAATGGATCCACTTTTCATCACCAGTGACAATGCGATGCAAAAAACCCTTCCGTTTTTGCCGTTCGAGCAGCAGTTCGCATGCAAAAAAACGGCGCTCGACGTCTCTCGGCTTCAGCTCATACGGCACCCAATGTCCTTGCTTTTGGATCATTCCGAGGGCTTTTATACGATGGGAAATGGCTTGTTGTGTCACTCCCAATGAATCTGCGAGCTCTTGTTGAGTTTGACACGAGTCTTCATTGAGTATTGCCTCCAATTCAGCATTCTCAAACTTTTTCACTTGGCCCGGCCGCTCTTTGTCCTCAACGTCAAAATCACCACTTCTAAACCGCACAAACCATCTCTCGCACGTTGAAACCGATGGAACATGACTCGGATAAGCCTCGGAGACCAATCGATGTGCTTCAGCAGCACTTTTCTTCAAATTAAAGAAGTAAATTAAAACTTCCCGCAAATGCTGTTTTGTTGGCACGAAACTCGACATATTGAGAGCTCAAAAAAACTATGAATTTGACACTGCGACAAATTTACACATACTGAAAATTAAAGCTATAAGACGTAGCTTTGACATGAACATAGTCACAGCACTGCCTGATGCGTATAGCGTTAGTAACGCCATCTGTTATCAAACCCGCATTTTCAATTTGTACCCCTGATACATATATATATGTGTGTGTAAAAACGATTACTACGTGTGCGTTTATTTATGTAATTTTGTAAAAAAAATAATATAAATACGTTTACACAAACTTGTACAGAACGATTTGGATGCTACTTGTGAATTACTATGAATAAATTCGAAACCTTGTATTTTCTGTCTTATTATTGGGAGTACAAATGGAAAACCGCCGTTTGTTTTGAAAATTTGAGCGTTAATTGTGGAAAAATGGTGACATAATTATTCTATAAAGCATTGTCCATCGCTAGCCACAACTATTTCCCATCTTTCTGGTAGCATACGAATGACGCGTTGAAAAAACTGCTCGTCTTTTGAGTCGATCCACGAATCGACCCAATTTTTGGCTTCTCCGTAAGAACGGACGTGCTGCTCAGCCAGGCCATGCGTCATCGATCGGAATAGGTGACAGTCAGAAGGGGCAATGTCTGGAGAATACGGCGGGTGGAGTAGAACTTTCCATTTAAGCGTTTCCAAGTAGGTTTTCACAACCTGAACATCATATGGCCGAGCGTTGTGGTGCAACAAAATCACTTCGTCGTATCTTTGCTCGTATTGTGGCCGTTTTCCCTTTAATGCTCGGCTTAAACGCATTAGTTGTGTTTGGTAGCGAGCTCCTGTGATGGTGTCACCCGGTTGCAGCAGCTCATAATATACTACGCCGAGCTGGTCCCACCAAATACACAGCATGCGCTTCGAGCCATGGATGTTTGGCTTGGCCGTCGATGTTGATGTATCGCCGTGGTGTCCCCATGATTTTTTTCGCTTTGGATCATCATGGATCTACTTTTCATCGCCAGTCAGAAAACGATGCAAAAAACTCTTCTTTTTTTACCATTGAAGCAGTTCGTACGTGAAAAAATGCCGTTCGACGTCTCTCGGCTTTAACTCGTATGGCATCCAATTTCCTTGCTTTTGGGTCATTCCCAAGGTTTTCAAATGATGTGAACAGGCTTATTGAGTTACGCCTAATGAATCCGCAAGTTCTTGTTGCGTTTGACATGAATTTTCATCCAGCAATGCCTCCAATTGCGCGTCTTCAAACTTTTTCACCGGTCGGGGATGCTCCTTGTCCTCCACGTTGAAATCACTCATTTTGTAGCGTTAAGACCATTCGCGACACGTTCTTTCACTAATAGCAGACTCACCATAAGTTTCCTAAAAAACTAGAATCGAGTTTTGCAAACCAGTGCGCCGTAAAACAAATTTTTGCGGAAACGACCTTTTTGTTTACTTGGACGATATCGTGATCTACGCAAACACCCTCGAAGAACACGACAAGACATTCAACCGATTAGCAGAAAGATTAAAAAAGCAGGAATATCTCTACAAACCGACAATTGCCACTTTCTCAGGGAAGAGGTAATATATTTAGGCCATACAATTTCGGAAAAAGGAGTCCAACCGAATCCGGTAATAGTCCAAGCTGTTAAGAATTCTCCTGTCCCCAAAGATAAAAAAGCCATAAAACAGTTCACTGCTCTCGCTGGATATTACAGACGTTTTAATCGAGATTTCGCAAACCCACATTCCCTATGACAAAACAGTTAAAGAAATATATTAAATTCGAATGGACTCAGGAATGTCAAAAGGCATTCGAGTATCTCAAGAACAAAATTATTGAACAACCAATCTTGCGTTATCCAGACGACAAAAAACTATTTAAACTCACAACCGACGCTTCGGACTATGCGATCAGTGCCGTACTTAGTCAACAATATGAAATATATGACCATCCAGTAGCTCTCTTCTCTCGAACTCATTCAAAAGCCGGACAGCCATACGATACCATGAGGAAGGAATTGTTAGCAATAGTAAACGCAGTAGAACATATCAAAACGTAGCTGTACGGAAAACGTTTCACCCTTATAACGGACAATAGAGCACTGACATACCTAGCAAATAAGGCTGACCTTCCGCAGCAATTCCAACACTGGCAAACGACGCTGAACAATTACGACTTCGGAATTCATCATCAACCAGACAAATTAAATACCGTCGCAGACGCTTTATCTATACATTCCGTATATATTCTTCCCATTAGACCCCGCAAAAGCTCTTCCGAAAACACAGAAGTAACGTTTAAAAAACCAAAAATCTTCCATCAACTACATACACGCGATCAATCATCTGACGAATCATCCGGGAAATCAGTACCTACGAAAAAAGCGGACGAAAACGAACAACCTCAACAAGGTCCAAGCAAAAACGAAAACATAACAACAGGAAAAACTAAGGAGAGCTACATATCACAATGGATTCGACGGTTGACGACGAAACACCATTAACCGAAATATCGGAAGATGAACTCACTTCAAAACCCCCTAAGACGACAGGAAAACGAAAAAAGAACGAAAAGAAGACACGAGAACCACGCAAGAAATCAGGGATACGAAAAGGAAAGATAACAGAAAAATATGTAAGAAACAGTGGAGAAGAACAGACTAGAAGGAAAAAACCCACCGTGCAAAGTGAGACTAGAACGAAAAGTGCAGAGCGCAGAGGACAAAGAGCCCCGCCTGACACAGAACAAAAAGGTTCACAAGTGCGGAAAGAAACAGACAATTTAGCAATTCAAAAAGGACAAGATCTAGAACAACAAAACGATGAATCGCCGCCGACAAATATTGGAGAACTAGCCAGTGACGATAACACCTAGAAACCACCGGTGCAGTCGAACTTCAGGTCACCATCGTTAAGGATCGCCAACAATCCTGGTTATCATTCACCGGAAATGGACGACAACTATCGAGACTCCAGACAGCTAGTGTGAATCTTCATCAAGAGAAAAAGCTAACTTGAAGGAACCAAAGAAAACTCTCGACGATCCTGGTCATTGTTCACCGGAAATGAGTGACGATTATTGGGAATTCAGAACAACCAAGGAAACCCCAACCACAACCCTCAACGATCCTGGTCATTGTTCACCGGAAATGACCAATGATTACTGGGAATCGCGACAATGCAGTCAACCACCGCCCAGTATACCCGCTCTAAGTTATAGAAGCCCGCAATCCTCGTAGGTCACTCCTAGCCCAAAAATAAAAAATTTTAATTCCAAATCTCCTATACCAGCTTACTGGTATAGGAGATTACTGGAGCTTACTCCAAATAATATCACAACGAATCATCAGGGGACGAATCTGACTACACAGTCAACGATATACTCTTCGAACCATCAAGATATCATAGGTAACGGTTAACACACACCGACACACAACCATCGACTAGAAGCACGAAGATGACAGAAGACGTAATTGTACACGAAAACATCGCAATCACACAATCCAACCTCCTAGCCTAAAAAGACAACATAGCATACTTCTTGGCAGCTGACTATGTCACACCATGGCTACGGAAATATTAGTCGAAAAAAATAAGATCGACCAGCAGTCACTGCTAAAATGTAACCCACCGATTGGAAATATGCTTATTACTAGCCAAGGAGAAACATACTACATCGGAATTGTCTGTAAACAAAAATCTACAGACACCACAAACGCGCACATGGTAGCAAAATGCTTGGAGGCACTCGTCGAAATCTTAGAAAAAGAAAAACTGGAATTCTGCACAATAACGAAAGACCCAAAAATCATTGATACAACACTGTGGGCATACATAAAAACATAGTAACGACTATTCACACACAAATCGCGAATGGAGTTTACTCTTTGCGAAGGACTATTAACCATTCCACCACCAGAAACTGGACAAAACATCATAAAGAAATTATATAGATGAACAATTGGAGGCTAAAGTTCAAAAAGACAAGCTCGACACTAACTATTTAGGCCTATTTAAAATCCTCCGCGTATTAGATAGGAACACTGTAGAATTTGAAATCTCCGAAAGAAAGTAAAAAATAGTACACATTGTGTTTGAGAAATCCATCCGGTGTAACTTGATAGATATTGAACCTGCAAATATATTGGAAAAATATGAGTCTTCACTCACGACAGGGTGAAAATAAAACCAGACTTGTAGATGGTATTTTGAGAAAGCGGTTTATTGTACCTTCCGCATGTCAATTACAAAAATTAGCTGAATTTAGAACATATAGGAATATAAAATAACTACAATAATAAGTTTAATTTGGACAAGATAAATAATATAAATAAATACACCAAAAATCTGAGAATTGAAAACTGACTTTAATTTTGGAAATGGAATTTGGTTTGAGATGTTGCAGCCCACAATTATATTAATTGTGCTGTATGTGATGAGAGCGGTGCGCTCGCTGAGAGCAGTGTGCGTGCTTCAGCCAGTGCTGCGGAGCATGCCACGCAATGAGATAAATGAGTGCGTAGACAAGTTCAATGCCTGTCACCAAGTACTCAATGAGACCGTGGATTAGAACTTACAGCAAGTGAATGCTAGCACTCGAAATTCTGGCCACTGTTTCTAATTCTAGTGTGACAGGTTATGAAACAGTCTACGCTTCAGAGAATAATAATGTGAGTTTGAGGATGCACAAAATGATCAGACTGAATTCGCAACACTTTCCCATTCAGTTGAATTGGGGGAAAGTGTAGTGAATTGGTACAACACACGCAATTATATTAATCGAGCATGCAAATAATTGAGTGAAAAACGTGGTGCAGCCCGCGCTGCAGAGCACGCCAAGGTGTGAGACCTTTAGTGTTAATGTACCGATATATGAACCTCCTCACCGTCATTGAATTACGGTAAATTATAACGATGTACGCTTACTTTAATTTGAGTCCTGGTGAGCAAAGAAGGTTGAGATGATCCGGTTGAGAAAAGTGAAAATTGTCCGAGCCTTCCAAATGCGTGCGCTGTTCCGGTGGTCTTTCACAGAAGTGTCAAAAAATCCAATATGGCTGCGGAATATGAGAGCGTCGTTGGGCGCTGAAGTCAATTAAGAGAGATAGCCGGTGAGCGAAACCGAAGTCAAGCGAGAGAGACATCATCTCGCTCGACGCGGCATGCCAGCGAGGCACATCCTCGGCTTCGCGAAGCCCTGCCTCGGCTATTTTCGACTCAACCGAACGAAGTGTGCTAGAGCACCGCAACAGGTAGGCGCACGACGAATATCGATCGCCGTGCGCCAGCTGATTTTCCAACATTCCGCCCGCCATCAGCAACGGGGTTGATAATTAATTATTGCTCTGTGTTGGATGAGATAGGCAGGACAGCGAGGTTTGAGATCGGCCTGGTGAGCGTAGTGATAGCAGTTCGGATTGTCACCACCCTGGTGAGCCCGTCTTTGCCTAGATGCAACGCCGTGACTCGTGCAAATGACCATTTGCACGGTGGAAAGCGCTCATCCGTGAGCAGAACCAAAGAGCCAATTTTAATAATGTTGTTAGGGTGATGCCACTTTGGAATCGACTGCTGCCGTTGTAGATAGTGTGCAGACCATTGTCGCCAAAATTGTTGTATCTTCTGTTGCAACAGTTGCCACCTTGAGAGCCGCGAGGATGCCAAATCTTCGAGATTTGGCTCTTGGACCATTGTGAGTGCTTCCCCAATGAGAAAATGTCCAGGCGTGAGTGCTGATGAATCATCTGGATCATCGCTAAGCGGTTCCCGAGGCGTTGAGTTGAGTATAGCCTTGATTTGAGCCAGCAGCGTTGAGAGGTCTTCGAACGTGAGTGTAATATCACCCACCGTCCGACGCTGATGAAATTTTACAGACTTTACAGCTGCTTCCCATTTGCCACTCATATGTGGCGTCGCAGGTGGATTAAACTTCCATGCAATCTGTTGATTGGCGAGAGAAGAAGCGATGAGATGATGCTCTTGCGAGTCCTTCCTAAACATCTGACGTATGAATTTGTGTGCACCAACGAAGTTAGTGCCACAGTCAGGATAGATGGTGTGAGGAATGCCACGCCTCGATGAGAATTGCCTGAACGTTGAGAGGAAGCCGTCAGCTGAGTAGTCACTGACGACCTCAAGATGCAGAGCCGAAGTGGCGAGACACACATAAACGCAGATCCAGCCTTTGTGTGTTTTACTGCCGCGCCCCTGCCAAGTTTTGAGCGTGAGAGGACCGGCGTAGTCTACTCCTGTGTGAGTAAATGCGCGCGATGGATTGACTCGTGACGAAGGAAGCCGACCCATCAATTGTTGTGCACGGACTCCTCTCTGTCGAGCACACACCACGCAATGTAATATATGAGATTTCACAGGAGCTCTACCGCCTACGATCCAATGTGTTAGTTGAACTTGAGCTAGTGTGAGCTGCGTGCCTCCGTGAAGAGTTCGCACGTGAGCTTGATCGACAATGAGAGTCGTGAATCTAGAATGACGAGGTAGAATGGCAGGATGCCTTTCTTCATACGTGAGTGCTGATTGAGCACGGCGACCTCCTACTCTAAGTACGCCCTCCTCGTCGATAAAGGCTGTTAGTCAACTGAAGGGGTGAGCAGATGAAAGATGCGAGCCTGACTGCAGCACTTGTATCTCGTGCTTGAAAAACACGGCTTGTGTGGCTTTCGTCCAAAATGTGTTTGCTGCAGTCATTTCTTTCGCAGTGAGTGGAGCGTTTCCTGCCGATTCTAACCTCTTCCTCATTTTTGCCACTCCCTGACATAATATGAGGAGAGACGATATAATTTTGAGAGCGAAGAACAGCGATGAATGAGTTCTCAATGATACTCTGGCGTCTGTAGTGCCACGAGGAGAGCTACCGCCGGTCGGGCTTCCATGATGCTTAAATCCTCTGAATCAGTTGTGGCTTTCGGCCAAAATTCAATAGGCTTCACCATCCATGGTAGACCTGACCACCACAACTGATGAGAGGACAGTTGAGATGTTGAGATACCCCGCGAGGCACAGTCAGCTGGGTTGATTGTGCCTGACACGTGACGCCATTGAGCACTGGGTGTGAGTTCTTGTATTTGAGCGACTCTATTTCGGACATAGTCCTTTCACCGAGCAGGATTAGCTTTGATCCAGGTGAGAGTTACTGATGAGTCCGTCCACAGGTGAGTAAATGAGATTTAACCTTGAGTGTAGCTTGAACATACACAACCAGTTTTGCTAGCAACAATGCTGCAGTCAGTTCAAGCCTTGGTATTGTGAGCTTCTTGAGTGGTGCCACGCGCGTTTTTGAGCAGACAAGTGAAGCCACCTTTCCTGTGGAAGATGAGTTGACAGTCATGTAAATCACTGCAGCCATGGCTAGTTGAGATGCATCAGAGAAGCCATGCAATTCCACTGTTGAGTTGCTCCATGTGTTGAACCACCGAGGAATTGAGACTCCGGCCGGATAAGTGAGATCTTATCTGATTGCAATCCTTCGTGTTGAGACCTGGGATAGCAGTGGACCATCCCAGTTGAGCTTGTGACGCCAAGGCTCTTACAAGAGTCTCTTGGCTCTTATCACAACTGATGAGACGAAACCAAGTGGATCAAAGAGTTGAGCCACCTAGGAATGAACGAGGCGTTTTGTTAAAATTTCCTGAGTTGAGTTGAACCATGATGAGAATGTGAACTTGTCTTTATGAGGAAGCCAAGTCAAGCCAAGAATTTTGTCTCACAGTCGTCCGTTGAGATAGCTGAGCTTGACGATGATGATGAGATATTAGCAAGTACCTTGAGGTCCGACAAGTGTCATTTGGCGAGTGGAAAACCGCCCGCCATGCACAAGTCCTCGAGTTGTTGATTTATTTCAATGAGTTGATGAGTTGAATCCGCCCTCAGCTGTTGTACCATGTGTCACGGTTGTTAATTGATACGGCACAGGGTTGAGTCGATCATCTTTCTATAAAATCCGTCGCGGATTCCAATCCTCAAGATGAACACGGATCTGACGACACATTTTGTAATGTCAGAAGCAAAGATGTGTCTATGTTGACGGATCCAAATGAGCACGTCCGAAATATTGAGCAACAAATTAGGTCCAGTGTGCATGACGTCATTAAGAGACTTACTTGAAGATGTTGAGCTAGAGCCATTAAATACCACCCGTAATTTGGTGGTGATGCTGTCTGGCCTGAGAACACCGTGGTGAGGCCGATAATTGTATTTTACTTGAAGATGATCTTGAAGCCTTTACCATATGACCAAGTTGTTCGTATTTGTCCATGAATTGTGAGTAGAGCTGACAGTATTCAGCATCCTTTGAGATTTTACGTATAATGTGCTGCAGACACCGATGCGCTTTTGAGTATGAATTTCCAGGTTTGCAGGCAAAAATGTGAGAGAAAACCGAACGATGTATCGGCCTGTAGTAACACCCTGATGCGTGTTGCAAAACTGATCCTCGCATGCCTGCTCCTCTGGTGTGAATTGACCGACCGTGTCCTTTGGTGGCTCTTCTTGAACCCAAAATGTTGTGAGCACGTTCTGTGATTCCTGATCATCGTGCTGCATGGCAGCATGAACAACAGTGAGTGCTTCAGGTTGGCATGAGTAAAGTTGGTCCACTGATGAGCCACCCAAATATCAATAATTGTGCAATAGGCGCGGATGATGTGCCCTTGAGAATATTTTGTTTAATAACCTGTCCATAAATATCTGCTCCAACTATGATATCGATTGGCCGTGGTATGAGAAAGTCAGGGTCTGCCAGCTTCAGCTTCACTATGTGAGGCCCTGTTCGAGCTGGTGACTCAAAAGATGGCAAGTGAGTAGTAACCGTGTTGAGAATGTGAGCCAGTACCGTGACTTTCTCCATGGTGTCTGTGGAACACAGTATGAGTTGAACTGAGCCATGTGTCTGCGTTGAGTGCCTTCCACCGATCCCTGTGATCGAAATTGATGAGTGCTTGCGTGTGGTGTTGAGTTTATGGAAGAGTTCTTCCGTAATAAATGTCAATTCCCATCCAGGATCGACTTGAAGTCGTGCCTGGTGAGTCAATGCCGATGTGTAAATGTGTGAGTGCATTTGCTAATATTGTTGAGCATGTGTCTGTGAGTTGAATTGATGAGAGAACGACTGCGTCAACACCCTAGTGTGTTGACGACTGTGTATTGTGTGGTTGTGCGCCGGCAGTCGTTGCAGGGGACTCTGCTGGATGCAGCATGGTGTGATGCCGCCCTGCCCACTCCTTGCACGTCCGGGTAGATCGGCAAGCCAATGCGTTGTGTCGACCGAGGCAGTTATAGTACAGCCGCGCTTTCTCCGCCATCTTGCGCCGATCAGCCACAGTGAGCCAACGGAACTCAGGGCACATCACGATGAAGTACCCCCGAGCCCGACAGCAATCACAGGGACACGCGGACGCGTTGGTATGTGGTGGCGGAGCGCCGCGGGTCCTCAATTGTGGTTAAAATAAACCGCAGAGCTGACACCCGTCACTGCTGCGATTGGACCTTTAGCCCCAGATCGCCTGGTAGGCGAACCGGTGACCGGGCCTTCTTCGCAGCCACGACGGGGTCCGGACGGTGATACCAGATCAGGGAATTTTGCCCCTATCTCGCTGCCCTCACCACGCTGCCCGTGCGAGACACGTCAGGGGAAGGCTTGCGCCACTGGTAACAAATATCGTTTCGATTGCGCTTTACGTTGTCTCGCCCCACCCACTTCACAACAGCCACTGCGCGGGCTTTTATGAAATGAGTTATGGAAGATTTTTTAATGAATATATATAAATATTATATATATAAATAAACAAATGATAAAAGTAAAGAAATATATAAAACGCTTACTAATTTTGCAGCCGTCAGCAAATGAATAGTGCATTACAATATCCAACACCAAATTGTAGTCCTTTACACGAAAGGTTCATTACAATTTATTGAATAAAAAGGAATTGTAATGCTCTACTCACGTCCCAGGTCTGCGTAGTGTGTGACGTCACACGCTGCCTGACTGTTGATTGGTCGGTGAGCCGAGTCTGCGCACGACGTAGTGTGTGACGTCACACGCTGCCTGACTGCTGATTGGTCGGTGCGCCAGGTGCGCGCGCAGTGGGCGCTAAAACAGACCCAGTGGAGAGGGTACCCAAACGGGAACAAAATTCCCTCATCTGGCATCACTGGGTCCGGAGGCAACAATGTCTTTTATCCTCAGGGTCACCAGGTGCCACCCTGATGTCTGAAGAATTAGCCTCGGACATTGTGAGCCCCGTGAGCCGAACAAGTGTAAAGGAACGAAGATGCTCCGCAGAGTGAGTACTTTACCAAATTGAAACGCTGTTGCTGCGCCGTTGAGAAGCGGTGGAAACTGCGTTGTGGGTTCGCAGAGTCCAAGTCGTGATGAGCCGAAGAGTAGTTGATTGCGGAAGGTAGAAAACCCTGGTTCTACCTTGTTAGAGTCGAGTATCCGGCTCTAAGGACCAAAATGTTTGAGAGTCCGGTGGATGAAGTTGACAGATCTGTGAATGTATCGAATACCCATGAAAACTCACTCTCGACAAGGTGACAAATAAAACCAGACAAGTTGTTGTTATCGTGTGAAAGTGGTTTATTCCACCTTCCGACAGGCGGTCCAAAGTACACGCAAAGTACATAATATATAAAAACATTACAAGTGAAAATTAATACAAAAATCAGTTAAATTTAGAAAACAATCCAAAAACATAGATTTTGAAAAAATACAAGTTATAAAAATAAATAAACAATTTGAATTGAATTCTGACGAGGCACATCCTCGGCTTCGCGAAGCCCTGCCTCGGCTATCTTCGTCTCAACCAAACGAAGTGTGCTAGAGCACCGGAAAAGGTAGGCGCACGACGAATATCGATCGCCGTGCGCCAGATGATTCTGCAACAATATGATAATCTCAAGATTTTACTATGTACCAAATGGATACAGCTAATCTTTGTACATTCAATTAACTCGTGCAAGCAAGAGTATCAATGAGTTCGGAACACGAGAACAGAACGAAATTTGGTATCGTTAAACGAACGTAGTACACCATTATATTAGGCCTTCCGCCCCATGGGTTACGTAAAGCTTGCCTACAGATTAGTGCTTGACAAGAAAATCGTGAATACCAACACTGTACACATTAAGTAGTTTTTTTCTTTAACATATGAAATATCAATCTTTGAATGAATTCAATTATCACACAGCATCATTAATTATTCATCAAATATTAACATAAATCATCACACAGTAAGCTTTGCATAAATTCAATTATCACACAGCATCATTAATTATCCATCAGATATTAACATAAATCATCACACAGTAATCTTTGCATAATTCAATTATCACACAGCATCATTAATTATTCATCAAATATTAACATCATCAACAAATCGGTACGCAGCCTTGCACATTTTGCTTCGCCCACGCGGGACGCGCATTCATATCATAAGAATAAATATAAATACTCAACAGGCAGGCACGCAGCCTAATCAACGGTAATAAGTCTTTCATGAACAGCATACCACAATCAATTCGACTATTATAAGCTTCTGCACTACAGAGTCTCAACCAGTTGACTCAAATTCATATATTGCAAATATTTATCAGAGATATTTTTCTAATTACAATGCCTCTAATTTTTGACATCACGTATTTAATCCATATGGGTCAATGTGAATTGATGGATTTATTGACTAATTTTATGCTTTATCGATCACTGACCAACTTTTGTTAATGTGACACCAATGCCAGTTAGATACAAATGACAAGTTAAAACGCGACGCACATTCACGGATCATCCGATTCATTAAACACACACTGCTAATTTAAATTTAGCGAAAAATGCTACATGTGATACACAAAAAAAGGTTTTGATGATCTCATTGTTCCCACAGTGAAAACGAGTTCCGTCGAACGAATTATTAGATACTTGTTCTTGTTGAGGATTAATAATAGGACGTTAATACACCCTGATATTAGTGAGGCTTTTCATGGTCGGAATTTTCCGGCCCAACCGTCCTGTTAACACGAGGCACGGTTGTGTTACAAAGAAAAAAGCGATATTTTTCTATCACTACGGATTAACATTTATATACTGGTTCATCATACCTTGGAGTAGCGATTCACTGACTTGAAATCATTCGTACTTGTATTTGTCTATTTGGCACAAATGGCCATTACTATGAATATTACCAGGTGTATGCATAAGTTTTTTCCGGTTTTTTGGTAAAAAAAACACGTAATTTTCAAGGGAAATTAATTTTTGTTTTATTGAAAATATTGGCCATCGGCTTCTACACATTCGCCCATCTTTCAGGTAACTTATGAATACCATGCTAGAAAAACTGCTTGTCTTTTGCGGCAAACCATCCGTCGAGCCATTTTCCAACTTCCTCGAAATTACTGAAGTGCTGCTCTAGGAGCGCGTGCCCCATTGATGCGAAGAGGTGATAGTCAGATGGCGCCAGGTCTGGCGAATACGGCGGGTGCGGAAGGATGTCCCATCCAAGCGATTTCAAGGTGTATTTCACTGCTTTTGCTGTGTGAGACGGCGCATTGTCGTGTAACAAAATCACTTTGCCATGTCTTCTGGCCCATTCCGGTCGTCTTTCGATTAATGCGTGGTTTAAATTAATAATTTGTTGGCGATAGCGTTGTGTATTAACGGTTTCGCTGGGCTTCAAGAGTTCATAATACACAATACCGCTCTGGTCCCACCAGACACAGAGCATGGTCTTCTTGCCGAAGCGATTTGGCCTTGGTGTTGAAGGACCGGCTTCGCCAGGTGAAAGCCACGATTTTTTCCGCTTCGGGTTTTCAAAATAAATCCATTTTTCGTCACCCGTCACAATTCGATGCAAAAATGATTTCCTTTCGTGGCGTTGAAGCAGCACTTCACAAGTGACTTTGCGATTTTCTATTTGACGTTCATTCAAATCGTGTGGGACCCATTTACCGAGTTTATTGATCTTCCCCATTACTCGTAAACGTCTGCTGATTGTTTCTTGTGTCACATGTAATGCTTCTGCTAATTGCCGTTGAGTTTGAGTTGAGTCATCTTCCAATAACTCCTGCAATTGCTCGTCTTCGCATTTTTGTGGTCTACCAGAGCGCTCACTGTCTTTCACATTGAAATCACCACTTTTAAATTGTCGAAACCATGTCTCACATGTTCTAATCGATGGAGCGTGTTCACCATATGTTTCTACCAGTAAACGTTGACTTTCAGCAGCCTTTTTCTTTTGATTAAATAAGAAAAGCAATGCGTGCCGCAAATGTTCTTTTTCAGGCACAAAACTCGACATGATCACTGAACGATAAAACAAAGATGCTAGTTTTTGGCGGACTCAAATTGTGTCTGTTTGTAGGTTAATGTCAGACGAACAAAATGACGTATGTGTTAAATTAATACGCTGCGTACTTTTTGCTGGCGCCATCTCTTAGTTAAACCGGAAAAAACTTATGCATACATCTGGTAATTCGTCTCTTTGTACGGCTATGATCATTACTTATCGCACGATGCTATCTCTCACTAAATCGGCGGACGATTGGGGCGAGGAAGGCGTCGTTTGCTTCCTCGATACCCCGCGGGCCTTCGAACATATACTAGATGGGTAGACTTGTCATCTATTTTCAATTAACCGCTTTGTACGACCCTATGATCTACATTCATCTATATATCGATTATTGCGGCCGGTAAATTACCCGCTATCGATCCTACAACATAAATGATATCAAAATGTTGTATGTTACAGATGCCATACGGCCGCTCTAACCATCGACGACCCAGTAGAAATCATACCACTCACGAAAAACCCAGAACTGTACTCTGAACCACTGGGAAAATTCCGGTTGTACCACACGACATGGACACTAATTACATACACCAACACTTACAAACTTGCGGGATAGACGACTACAAATACAACGAAACATAATAGCAAGAGTATAGTTCTGCTCCGCATTGGGAACACGCTGTTTCATAAAAGGACAACTAGCAGCAATGCTATCCCGACTAGACATCCTGGAGAACACAATTAATCCTGAATGAATTGATTCGGTCAATAGAAATAAATTCTGTAAATAACCATGAAAAACGCGTACCACTCGAATTCATAGGGAAAATAAATGAGGTACTTTTCGGAAGCATGGATAACGAAGACGCAGAACGAATCAACGCACAAATCCAAGCACTAGGGAATAATACCATGGAATTGGCAGAAATTGTACAAAATCACATTATTAGATCAGGATTCGACATAATACAAAAGCAAATCGCGTCACTAGCGATAGCACTACGAAAAGAAACTCAAAGATTCAACACGGTCCACGTTGCAATTAGAGCCGAAATACACATCATCGTACTAAATACAATAGCAATACAACTTACAACCCAAATATAAGTAAATCTAACGGAACTGGAACTCGACATTATAACAATGACCAACGCAATCATTTTCGCAAAAACTGGACAAATACAGGGTGCGCCATTTTTTATGTCGGTATGTAAACATTGAATAACTTTGACATTTATCAACCGATTGACCTGAGTAGACATGTTTTTTAAACGTCAATTCAGTACAATCTTAACCAGGAATCGCTTCACACCGAAACAACGGGCCGAAATAGTAACGCTGTACATTGAAAATAGTCGTTCAGTTGTGTTAACTCAACATGCATATCCTCGAAAATATCGTGGCCAACAAGCACCGTCTGACAACACTATTCGTCGTTTGGTGTCGAATTTTGTTGAGCACGGAACAGTGGGAGACCGTCCACGTGCCGTTCATCAACACCCAAGACGTTCCAATGAACTGGTTGAAGCGGTAAAAGAGAGTGTTGCCGAGAACTCACATGTGTCGTATCGTCACCGCGCTCAGCATTTTGGCATCAGTGGAACCACTTTGCGGCGCATTTTAAAGGATGATTTGCATTTGTTTCCGTATAAAGTGCAATTGACTCAAAAAATATTGCCGACAGACCGTCCACGTCGCTTGGAATACGGCCAATCAGTCGCTCGAATGGTTGACACTGAACCTGATTTTTAGAAGCAAATTTTGATAATCGACGAAGCCCAATTCACACTCTCTGGCGCCGTTAACAATCAAAATTGCCGCATTTGGGGAACGGAGAATCCACACGAGATTCATGAAACACCATTGCATGATCAAAGTGACTGTTTGGGCCAGCCTTCGCGCCAAAACCATCATTGGGCCATTTTTCTTCAGAGAAAGCGAAACAGTCGATGGGAATCGATATCGGTGAATGTTGGCTCATTATGTCTGCCCACAAATGTGTGAAAAAAGTCTGGACGGTTACTGGTTCCAACAAGACAGTGCGCCATGCCACACTGCAAATCAAACAATGCAGTTTCTGCAACGAAAATTCCCTGGACGTGTGATGTCAAAAAATAGCGACATTGACTGGCCACCCAGATCTCAAGATTTGACCCCTCCGGACTTTTTTTGTAGGGTTGTTTCAAAAGCAAAGTGTACGCCAACAAGCCTCAGACCACTGACGAGCTCAAGGCAAACATTCGTGCCGAAATCATCGCTATACCGCCCGAGATGCTCGAAAAAGTGATGGAAAACGCAGCAAAAAGGGCACATTTTGCTTTGACCAATAAAGGCAGTCATTTGATTGATGTTGTATTCAAAAACTAGTCCAAATAAATTGTGAAGGACCAAATTAAATAAAAATACCTCATATATGGAAATCGGTTTTTTTAAAAAAGTTATTTAATGTTTCATACCAACACACACGCACACGCACGCACACACACACACACACACACACACACACACACACACACACGAGCGCACGCACGCACGCACACATAAGAAAATACATTAAAACCAGATTCACAAACAACAAGATCATTTCGTTGTATAGATTCACACGTTCAAAATAATTGTAAACAAATCATCTCCGATGCGGAGCATCGCTCATTTTGCAAGAGAGGGAGTGTAACGGTCCCATAATTGTAGTTTCTTCTTGCGTCATCTCTCACGCCAGCATCCGGTCTTACAGTCACAACATATAATATTCATTTATAACCGCGACCCCGTCAGCACTGTCGGTGTGACCGTCCGCTTTCTCATGGCGATGCACCAGCCGCTATACTCACGACATGCGGTCAGCGGCCGTCTGATCGCGCGTAGTAATATTGTATCCGCGCGCAGCAATAGGCGAGGGTCCTGCTTTCGTCAGGCCCTTTCTTCAGTCGATTCTTATCGTCCCAAATCGTTGTGACCATTACGTCCAGCGTCCTCATGTGAATATATTATTTTTATAAATGCGTTGGGTCACTGCGGTGCCCGTATACTGCTCTGCTTACCATAATATAAATATTATTAATTATGATTTGACTTTACTACTCAAATTAATAATAATAATAATAATAATAATAATAATAATAATAATAATAATAATAATAATAATAATAATAATAATAATAATAATAATAATAATAGCACGGAAACGATTGACGAACGCTATCAGAGACAACAAGACGCAGTGCTGGAGGAAGCTCTGCGAGGAGGTGGACCGGGACCCATGGGGCACTGGCTACAAGTACGTGACCGGTAAACTAGGGACCTGGGTCTCACCAGAACTCAAAGATGCTGAAACCACTCGACGAATTGTGGACGGACTTTTTCCTACACACCCCATACGGACGGACGCAACGGATGACAACGGGACACCGACACCCCCTAAATTCACTGCGGAGGAGCTCACCAGAGCATCCAATGCGATGAAGACGGGTAAGGCGCCAGGACCTGACGGAGTACCGGCGGAGATTGTCCGGCTGATGGTCAACCTGAGGCCGGATATATTTCTCGACCTATACAATACGTGCTTGACGACGGGAACCTTCAGTGACCGATGGAAAGCGGCGAGGCTAGTCCTTATCCCCAAGGGTAAGGGCGACCCCAACACGCCGTCAGCCTATCGGCCGCTGAGCCTACTGGACACGACAGGAAAACTTTACGAACAGCTACTTAGACCAAGACTAACGGACGCGATACAGACTGGGGGAGGCCTGTCCGACCAACAGTTTGGCTTCAGGAAGGGCCGGTCCACGATTGGAGCCATCCAGAAGGTGGTAGACTCCTTCCGAGACACAGACAGACATTGTCACGCAGCGCGACCAATCGTGCTGCTGGCAACACTTGACGTTAGGAACGCTTTCAACTCGGCCAGGTGGGAGGACATACTGGAGACGCTCAGAAACGGTCTCAGGGCTCCACCATACCTGACCCGAGTAGTGGAAGATTACCTACGAAACAGACGAATTACCTACGAGACAATCGAAGGACAGGTGACAAGACAGATCACCGCGGGGGTCGCCCAAGGATCCATACTGGGACCAGACTTCTGGAACAGCATTAACGACAGCCTGCTGAGACTGGAGCTACCGCGAGATGTTCAACTCGTCGCATACGCCAATGACGTGGCGGCGGTGATCGTCGAGCGGTCTCCAGAATTAGCACAGTACAAACTAAACCAGACGATGAGACGTGTCGGACGATGGATGACTGACCACGGACTTCAACTCGCAACGGAAAAAACGGAACTGGTGTTTCTCACAAGGAAACGCATACTGACGAGACAACCTATGAAGGTCGGGACAGACGAGATAGTAGCTGGAGGGGAAATCAAGTACCTGGGGGTGACCCTAGATACGAAGATGACCTTCTGGCCTCACGTACAGCGGACAGCCCGGAAGGCGGCCGAAAGGGTGGCATCCTTAAGCCGCCTGATGGCAAACACGAACGAACCGAGACCGGGGAAACGGAGACTTTTAATGTCGACGACTCACTCGATGCTCCTCTACGGCGCGGAGATCTGGGCAGATGCCTTAAAGACAAAGAAGTACTGCCACGCAATGACGACGGTACAAAGACAGGGTGCGCTGAGGATCGCCTGCTCCTATCGGACTGTTTCTGCACAAGCAGTTTTGGTGGTGGCCGGCGTAATCCCCGTGGACCTCCTAGCTTTCGAGCGAAAGAGGATCTACGGGAGAAGCGCGGACACAAGACGACAGGACGTCGCAACGACAGAAAGGGACAGGACGATCCAGGCATGGCAGCAACGCTGGACAGAAGGAACGACAGGCAACTGGACAAGACGACTAATAAAGGACCTGAGACCGTGGATCGAAAGGGATTTTGGGGACGTAAATTTTTACGTCACCCAGTTCCTGACGGGGCACGGTTACTTCAGACGGTACCTTTACAACATGGACAGAGTACGGACGCCAGACTGTCAGTACTGTAGACACGAACGAGACGACGCGGAACACACATTTTTTGTGTGCGACCGCTGGACAGGACTCCGACTGGAACTGGAGACGATTGTTGGCAGCATCACCCCGGACAACATTGTCAAGGTGATGCTCCACTCGACAGAATGGTGGCAACTAGTTGCCACCTATACAGAGACGATACTGCGACGAAAAAACGTAGACGGCTGCCTCACCTAACTGAGCAGACGGACTGACGTGACGCGACGGGTTACAGACAGCGAGACGAACGGACGAACACGGACAGAACCCCCAGCCAGAAGTAATATCAAAATAGTTCCTGGTCTGGGGGAGGGCAACAAAGAGAGGGCGGTTTAGTGGGTAGGCCTACTTTTTTGGGAGTCCCACATACCCCCTCAGTTTTTCGAACTGGGGGATATCCGTAAGAAGGATTCCGCAACTCCCTGTAAAATAATAATAATAATAATAATAATAATAATAATAATAATAATAATAATAATAATAATAATAATAATAATAATAATAATAATAATAATAATAATAATAATAATAATAATAATAATAATAATAATAATAATAATAATAATAATAATAATAATAATAATAATAATAATAATAATAATAATAATAATAATAATAATAATAATAATAATAATAATAATAATAATAATAATAATAATAATAATAATAATAATAATAATAATAATAATAACAATAATAATAATAATAATAATAATAATAATAATAATAATAATAATAATAATAATAATAAAAACCTAAGCAGAAGAAGGAGTTGGAAAAAACATCGACCGAGGAAGAGCTCAGGACAATCGGAGAACTCGCGACGAACAACATCGGGGGAGAGTCGAACGATGATAGCTTGGCGAACGTGACCGAAAGTGTCAACCTGAGAAAGAGAAGTATACTTCAGTCATGTTCGTCAACAAGCACGGAAGATCGATCTCTACATCAGAAGAAAAAGAAATTAAGATACAGAAAGAGAGAAACGACACCGCCACCCATGGAAGAGGGTAAAACGGTTCCACCTGTCGTCGGAAATATAAGGAGGCATCGAGAAAAACCTGGAACCTCCTCATTCGACGATGACAGTGGGAACGAGCCCGATTTGACAGAGTTATTACAACTCATTCATGAGACCGCGACGAAAATGGAAGAGGCAGCGGCAATACAGAAAAATATGAATATGGCGGTAAAAACCGGCATTAAGACGATTCTTGAGGCCGCCGACGCTGCGCTAAACATGCAAAGCAGGACAGCCTCGAAGGGACAAATGATGGCAGACGACCTGACAGAGACAGAAACGGAGACAACGGAACCGGCGACGCGACCGACGAAACGGAAACGGGAGACGACGAAGACCCCACCAGAGGCCCGACAGAAGACACCCCCAAGAACGGAGGAGGCCGAAACCTGGACAACCGTGAGGAAACGAAAAAAGAAGAAAAAAACGACGGAACCGAAAAACAAAACGGACGAGACGAACGTACCGACCCAGGCTGAAAAGCGCAGACCGACCCCCAAACATAGGGGAACGGCTGTACTGGTCAAGCCTGGGAAAGACAACACGTACTCGGACATCGTACGGAAGATAAGGACGACGGTCGACCCGACGAGCAGTCATGTACAGGTGATGGCTCTAAAGAAGACCAAGGACGGACGGTGTCTCATCAAGATACAGACAGACACGGACGGACGAGAACAGTTTGAGCGCGCACTACAGGACGCGGTTGGGGACACGGGCAGTGTAAGGACCGTGACTTCAAGGGTGCAACTGGAGATCATGGACCTGGATTGCGTTACCACCGCGGAGGACGTGATACGGGCGCTGAGACGAGAAACGGGACGAGACGGCGACTTTGGTGTCCACATCTTCGGCCCGAACCGGGCCGAGCAGTACATGGCGGTCTGCGACCTCGAGACGCGGGAAGCCGAGGTGCTGCTGGACCGGGGCCGGATCGGGATAGGATGGGTGCGATGCCGACTACGACAACGATTGACGGTGACCAAATGCTACAAATGCCTGGGCTACGGACATACAAGGACGAGCTGCACGAACGCGGATCGGACAAAGAACTGCAGGAAATGCGGCGAGACGGGACATTACGCGACGGACTGTAAAAACAGACCGGCTTGCCCACTGTGCTCTGAGGCGGGACACGGGGACGTAGCGCACCTTGCGGGAACCGGAAGGTGTGCGGTATTCCGGGCTGCGCTGGAGGAGTGCAGGAGGCAGGCCGGAAGACGGACAGAATAGTTCAGGGAAACCTGAACAGAAGTAGGACAGCAGACATGCTACTACCACAGATAGCTGACGAACATGACGCCGACATTCTGATCCTGTGCGAACCGTACAGGAGAAGAACGACACAAACGTACATTACGAACGAGACAGAGACCACAGCTATCTGGGTGAGGGGCGCTGCCCAATCTCGAATAGTTAACTGCGGTGTCGGGGACGATTACGTCTGGGCGAGGGTCGGCGCTGTCACTTACGTCAGCGTTTACCTGACGCCCAACTGCACCGCGGCGGATTTCGAGAGGAAAGTGGCGCTCCTTGAAGACGGAATCAGGAATCTGCCTGGAGACGTTATCATCGGGGGAGACCTCAACGCGCGGGCGATCGAGTGGGGAATGACAACAACGAACAAACGTGGACGGCTGCTGCTGGAGATGGCCGCAAGGCTAAACCTGGTAGTAGCAAATACGGGAAACGTACCGACATACAGACGACCAGGGTTTGGAAACTCTATCCCTGACGTCACAATGACATCGGACAGAATATCGCCACGGATAGGACAGTGGCGGGTTTTCGACGGCTATACGGCCAGCGATCACCAGTACATTGTCTTCGAAGTGGCAGGACAAACGGCGACGAGACGGACGAGGACCCAGTACCCCCCGAGGTGGAACCTCAACAAACTCGACTTACGAAAATTTTCGGAGGAGCTGGCGGCAGCACCAGCACCAATGACGAAAGTCCCCCCTGAACTGACTGGCCGGCGAAGGGCGGAAAGACTCACGGATGAGACGGCCAAACTGACGGACCGGCTGTGCAACAGCACAATGCCGAAACGACGACATAGACCAAACAGGCAACCACAATACTGGTGGACGGACGAAATAGCCGAGCTGCGCAGGCTCTGCTTGGCGAACCGCCGACGAGTTACGAGGGCTGGGGGAAGACCCGAAAGGGAAAACCTCCAAGCCACTTACAAGACGTCACGAAAAACACTTACGAACGCCATAAGGGACAGCAAAACGCGATGCTGGAAGCAGCTCTGCGAGGAGGTGAACGAAGACCCCTGGGGAACCGGTTACAAAATTGTGACTGGCAAACTAGGGGCCCGAGTTCCACTTGAACTCAAAGATGCCGAAACCGCAGAACGGATTGTTGACGGACTGTTTCCGACCCACCCGATACGGACGAACGTGACAGACGACACGGAGGCCCCGGTGGCCCCCATATTTACCGCGGAGGAGCTCTTCAAAGCGACTGCCGCGATGAAGACTGGCAAGGCGCCGGGACCAGACGGAGTGCCGGCGGAGATTCTCCGGCTGATGGTTCGCCTGAGGCCGGAGATATTTCTTGACCTGTACAACACGAGCTTGACGACGGGAACGTTCAGTGACCGGTGGAAGACGGCAAGGCTAGTTCTTATCCCTAAGGGTAAGGGCGACCCCAATACGCCGTCAGCCTACCGGCCGCTGAGTTTACTCGACACAACGGGTAAACTCTATGAACAACTACTAAAACCGAGACTGACGGACGCGATACAGACCAGCGGAGGCCTCTCAGACCGGCAGTTCGGCTTCAGGAGGGGACGATCAACGATTGGAGCGATACAAAAAGTGGTCGATTCCTTCCTGGATTTGGAGAGACATTGCCATGCAGCGCGACCAATCGTTCTGCTGGCGACCTTGGACATCAGGAACGCCTTTAACTCGGCCAGGTGGGTTGACATCCTGGAGGCGCTTGAAGGCAACTTCGGGGTTCCGGCTTACCTGGCTCGGGTGGTGGGCGACTACCTAAGAAACAGACGGATCACGTACGAGACGACTGAAGGACCGGTGACGAGACAAATCACCGCGGGGGTTGCACAGGGGTCCATACTGGGACCAGACTTTTGGAACGGACTCTACGACAGCTTACTCAGGCTGGAATTGCCGCTTGGCGTTTTCCTTGTCGCCTACGCTGACGACGTGGCGGCGGTGATCACCGAGCGATCTCCAGACCTGGCACAGCAAAAACTGAACCAGACGATGCGGCGAGTGGGCCGTTGGATGACGGACCACGGACTACAACTCGCGACAGAAAAGACAGAACTGACTTTCCTTAGCAGAAGACGCATACAGACGAGACTACCCATGTGGGTCGGGACGGACGAAATCGAGGCCGGAGGTGAAGTCAAGTACTTGGGAGTGACCCTAGATACGAAGATGACCTTCTGGCCTCATATACAAAAAACATGCCAGAAGGCGGCTAAGAGGATAGCATCCTTAAGCCGCCTAATGGCCAACACAAACGGGCCGAGACCGGGAAAACGACGACTCCTAATGACGACAGCCCACTCGATCCTCCTGTACGGCGCGGAGATCTGGGCAGATGCCCTGAAGACAAAGAAGTACTGCCACGCCATGACAACGGTACAAAGACAGGGTGCGCTGAGGATCGCCTGCTCCTACCGAACTGTCTCTGCACAAGCAGTCTCGGTGGTTGCGGGCGTGATCCCCGTGGACCTCCTAGCTTTCGAGCGAAAGAGGATCTACGAGAGAAGCGCGGACATAAGACGGGAAGATGCGGCGGTCGCGGAACGCGACAAGACGATACAGACTTGGCACGAACAATGGACAGAAAGAGCGACAGGCAACTGGACAAAACGACTAATAAAGGACCTGAGACCGTGGATCGAAAGGGATTTTGGGGACGTAAATTTTTACATCACCCAGTTCCTGACGGGACACGGTTACTTTAGACGGTACCTTTATAACATGGACAGAGTACGGACGCCAGACTGTAAGTACTGTGGACACGAACGAGACGACGCGGAACACACATTTTTTGTGTGCGACCGCTGGACAGGACTCCGACTGGAACTGGAGACGATTGTTGGCAGCATCACCCCGGACAACATTGTTCAGGTGATGCTCCACTCGACAGAATGGTGGCAACTAGTTGCCACCTATACAGAGACGATACTGCGACGAAAAAACGTAGACGGCTGCCTCACCTAACCGAGCAGACAGACTGACGTGACGCGACAGGTTACAGACAGCAAGACGAACGAACGAACACGGACAGAACCCCCAGCCAGAAGTAATACCAAAATAGTTCCTGGTCTGGGGGAGGGCAACAAGGAGAGGGCGGTTTAGTGGGTAGGCCTACTTTTTTGGGAGTCCCACATACCCCCCCAGTTCAAAAGACTGGAGGATATCCGTAAAAAGGATTCCGCAACTCCTTGTATAATAATAATAATAATAATAATAATAATAATAATAATAATAATAATAATAATAATAATAATAATAATAATAATAATAATAATAATAATAATAATAATAATAATAATAATAATAATAATAATAATAATAATAATAATAATAATAATAATAATAATAATAATAATAATAATAATAATAATAATAATAATAATGACAGCAACAACATATAAGCACTCATAACACTTATATTTAGGTACGCAGGCATAGATCTAACGTATTACATACCTATACGAAATTCTCTGTAGGGAGTGCAATGAGAGGAAGGCAGATAGAAATAGTCGAAGAACACTCTTCTCGATCTGTGTGATATTGAGTATGATATTAAGTATGAGTACATTATATCTAATCTATCGACAGGTAGCAAGTCGATACATTCGTACGTAGCATGTCGAGTGACAGATGCGAATAGTAAGATGAAGGATCCTGGTGACAAGTATAAATAATTAAATGCACTCAGTAATTAACAATAATAAATTCAATGTTCATTAAAACTATGTAACATTGGTTGCATGAAAAATACCTGTTGATTATGACAAATATATTACCGTGATTGGTCTGGCCTGCGTGTTGATGTACTGTTGGTGAGTGGGTTCTCAGGCCTCTGAGTTGCCTTGGTGATTCCGTGTGGTTGATCCTGGTGATAAGGTCTGATTGTAGAGCTCGAGTAATGCCACACGGCAGGCTGATGAGAGTCCGGACGCCGATGATCGGTGCTAAGCAGAATGGCGTCTATGCAGCCAACGAGCGAACCACGCCGTTGACGTTTATGTGAATGGTTCTATGGTTCTGGTGATCTGCTGTGATTTTCACTAACACTGAGTTGAAACACGGGTGATTTGACCAAGAATATACTACACTATAGTAATGAATGCGCACAAAAGTGATTAGAACGAATGAATATCTCTGTGAGTTTACGCGGGAACGTGTACTGCGAGCGACTCAAGTGAGAACAATGGCCACATCCGTCGACCACGAGGCAGAGTATCAAGAAGACGGACGTGCGTCACAGCTTGCTTGTGATTCGCTATCAGCGATGGAAGGCGAGCATTGTGAGTGGTCTTGCCGATGGGGCCACGCTAACAGCGTTGGCCGTTTGAGTGAGCTTCGATCGAGGATGTGAGCAGATGGACAATATGCATGAGTGCGCGGTCGATAAATCGATATAGCATACCTGCGAGCTATACCATATGACGCGAGGCGTCAGATGATTGTGAGTGTAGCGTGTGCATGAGTTGAGTGTGTGCTTGGTAGGCGTGAAAACTGAACATTTCGCCCGCCATCAGCAACGGTGTTGATGATTGAGTGTGATCTGCTCTTCATTCAGTTTGAGCTGGTAAGATGGCGAGCTTGGTGATTGGTCGAACGAGTGTTGTTGCAGTTTTGAGTGACACTACCCTGGTCAGTCCATCCTTTCCTGGATGGAGTTGAGTGACTCTGGCGAGAGGCCATTTTGATGGTGGAGACCTCTCATCAGTGATCAGTACTAATGAACCGACCTTGATGGTGTTCGATGGATGATGCCATTTCGATGTAGACAGTTGGCGCTGGAGATATTGAGTTGACCATTTGGACCAAAAATATTGAAGCCTTTGTTGTATTAGTTGCCATCGTGATAGTCTAGTAACGTTCAGATCTGTGAGTGATGGCTCTGGTATGGCTGTGAGCGGCTCTCCTATGAGAAAGTGAGCTGGTGTGAGTGCTGAAGTATCTTCAGGGTCTTCTGTGAGTGGTTCCAATGGTCGTGAGTTGAGCGTTGCTTCGATCTGGATGAGCAACGTAGTTAATTCCTCGAACGTGAGTGCGATGTCTCCTACTGTTCGGTTCAGGTGATATTTGACTGATTTGACTGCTGCTTCCCATTTTCCTCCCATATGTGGAGCTGCTGGTGGGTTAGACTTCCACGTAGTTCCATCGCTGGTGAGTGAGCAATGCAGTGAGAGTGATTCTGTTGTACCTTGAGTGAAGAGTTTGGTGAGTATGGCATCTGCTCCTATGAAGTTTGTGCCGCAATCACTATAGAGAGTGTTGCAGATGCCTCTGCATCCAGTGAACCGTCTGAATGCAGCGATGAATGAGTCAGTTGAGTAGTCACTCACGGCCTCCAGATGCAAGGCCGAGGTGACGAAGCACACGAAAATGCACAGCCATCCTTTATGTTGTTTGGCGCCTCTACCTTTCCAGGTTTTGATGGTCAGCGGACCAGCGTAGTCCACACATGTGTAGAAGAATGGTCGTGCTGGGGTGACTCTCTTGGTTGGTAATTGACCCATGAGTTGTTGTGCTCTGACGCCACGTTGTCGAGCACATTTCATGCAGCTGAGTATATGCGACCGTACAGGAGCTCTACCACCAATAATCCAGGACGATTGCCTTGTGTAGTTCAGGGTGAGTTGAGTGCCTCCATGCATGGTTTTGTGATGTGCATCTGCTATGATGAGTGTGGTGAAGTGAGAATGTCGTGGGAGTATTGCTGGGTGAATTGCCTCAAGTTCCAGTTGTGAGTTGGTCAATCTTCCTCCAACCCGAATGATGCCTTGAGTGTCGATATAGGCAGTCAGGCGATTGAACGGATGAGTCGTTGGTAGTTGAGCTATGGTGATTAATTTGAGCTCTGTTGAGAAATATGCTGCTTGAGTTGCTTTGATCCAAAATACTCTTGCTCACTCAATATCTTGTGGCGAGAGAGGGTTAAAGAGCGTTGAGTCTGGCAATTTCTTGATGAGTTGACTGACTCGAAAGCATATTGCAGTTACTCTGAGTAGTCTAGTGAGAGAAGAGTGTCTGTATATCATCTCCCAATGATATACGGCTTGATTTGTTGCCACTGTGAGTGTGAGCCCCGATCGCTCTTCCTGATGAGTCTGTGAGTCTTGTTGATAGTGTTGAGTTGGCCATGAACATTGATCGCCTGTGAGCTACTGTGGTCCTGTCCACCACAGGAGGTGCTTCTGGAGCTGGGAGATGCTGATGCCCCTTGAAGCACAATCGGCTGGATTGTCTTTGCCAGGAACAAATTTCCATACGCTGTTTGGAGTTAGTTCTTGAATTGCTGACACTCGGTTCCTGACAAAGTCCTTCCACCGTGATGGGTGTGAGTTAATCCAGGTGAGCGTTACTGAGGAATCAGTCCACAGGAACGTTTGAGTGTTGGTGAGTTCCAAGGTTGTTTGCACATACTTCATGAGCTTCGCTAAGATCAGTGCTGCTGTGAGCTCGAGTCGAGGGATGGAGAGTCGCTTGAGTGGTGTTACTTTTGATTTCGCACAGATGAGTGTAACCTTGGTTTCTTCCCCTGGAGTTGTTGTTTTGATATAGATAGCAGCCGCCATTGCTATTTGAGATGCGTCGGAGAATCCGTGCAACTCCACAAGTGTTGAGCTTGTGAGTTGAATCCATCGTGGAATTGAGATTTGATCGACTTGAGTGAGCTCTTGTCTGAGCAACGTCCACTTGGTGTGTATCTGATCTGAAACTTGATCGTCCTAGCTAAGTTTCTCCAGCCATAATTCTTGTAATAATGATTTGGCCTTGATGATGAATGGTGAGAGAAACCCGAGTGGATCGTAGAGTTGTGCTGTTTCAGACAAGATGATTCTCTTCGTGAGCTTGGAACTTGAGCATGGAGGCTTTGCGTGGAACTTGAATACGTCTTCACGAGGTATCCATGACAGGCCGAGTAACTTGGTACTGCTATCTTCGAATGAGTGTGAGTTTCATGGTGAGTGGTGGTCGATATGCTCGATGAATTGCTCGGTGTTGCTGTGCCATTTTGCTAGAGGCAACCCGCCCGCCATGCAGAGCTGGGTGACTTGATTTGATATTTCGATGAGTGTGTCAAGCTGATTAGCCCCTCAAAATATGTCGTCAGCATATCTGCCTTCTATGAGTGGTTCAATTGCGAGCGGGAAGCGATGACCTTCGTCTTCAACTAGTTGAAGCAATGATCTGATTGCTAAGAATGGTGCTGAGCGAGTTCCATACGTCACTGTTGTTAGGTGATATGGCACCATATTGAGTTGGTCATCTCGCCATATGATTCGTTGCAAATCCCAATCGTCCGGATGGACTTTGATTTGTCTGTACATATTTGTGATGTCTGTTGAAAAGATGAGTTTGTGCTGTCGGATCCATATGAGCACGTCTGAGATGTCACGTTGACATTTTGCTCCAACATGCTGGATGTCGTTGAGTGATACTTGCGACATCGTTGGGCTGGATCCGTTGAAGACAACTCTCAACTTTGTTGTGATTCGATCTTCTTTCAGTTCACCATGATGAGGAAGATAATATGGAGGATGAGCGTAAGTTTGTTCTGACAATCGATCTCCCGAGACCCTCAACCCTCCTGATGCTACAGCATCATGTGCCAAGGTCGTCTCGGTTTCACAATAGTCATGAACAGATTCGCTCATTTGAGTTGACTGGTGGTAGGATGGTACACGTATCATGTGACCACACTCTTCATACTCTTTCATGAATGAGTTGTATAAATTGGTGTATGAATTATTTGTTGAGAGTTTCTTCATGAGTCGTTGTAGACATCGTTGAGCAGTGAGTTTTGAGTCTCCTAGACTCGATGGTGATGATTTGAGCGGGATTCGCACGATGTATCGTCCTTCTTCGTCTCGAGTGTGAGTCGTTTGAAAATGCTTTTCACACGCTTCTTCGTCTGGGGTGAGCTTGTGATCTGTTGTCGATGGAGTTTCTTCTTGAACCCAGAACTGCGTGAGAAGATCTTGAATTTCCTTGTTTGATGATTGTACTGCTATGTGGTATGAGTTGCTTGGTGTTGAATAATTCTCTGGGACTGGACCAAGAATAATCCACCCAAATATCGTTGATTGTTCAATCGGTAAGACGTCCGAGTGTTTCTTGATGCCAGGCTGGATGATTAGCCCGTATGAATCAGCCCCGATCATGATATCTACTGGCCGTGGTGTTAAGAAGTCAGGGTCTGCCAATTGCAGTGATGAAATGTGTGGCCACTCCTGTGGTTGTGTGTGTACTGATGGCAGTGTACTCGTCAACTTATTGAGTATGTGAGCTGCGATGGTAACACCACGTGATGAATGAATTGATCGTAATGTTAATGTGGTGGTACCTCTTGTTTGTGTTGATCTCGTGTTTCCAATGCCAATGACTGGAATTGATGAGTGTTGACGAGTAAGCCCATGATCCGATACAAGGTGTTCTGAGACGAAGGTGAGCTCTGATCCTGGATCAATGAGTAATCTGACTTGGTGAGTGCCGAAAGATGTGATGAGTAATGCTTGACACGTTGCTAGTAGAACTGCTGTTCTACCGTGTGAGTTGATGAGTTGGCAAAATGGCACGTCAATTTCTCATTGACGTGAGCTGGTGCTTGGATGAGCTGTGGCAGGTATAGCTGATGTGCTTGGTTGATTTGACTTTGGTGTAATTCTTGCGGTGGATGGCAAATGAATCATCGTGTGGTGTTTGGCACCGCACGTCTTGCAGTTGATGGTTGATTGGCACGAGTGGAGGTTGTGATGACCAAAGCAATTGAAACACAGTCGATGTTCAGTCACAACTTTGTGGCGATCTGCAGGTTGTAGATCTCTGAACTTGGCGCAGCTCACAATGTAATGCGAACCACCACAGTGATCGCATGGATATTGGTGTGTCCTCGGTTGAGTGGACGCATGGTGAGCCGTTCTTGCTGGCAGAAGTGTAGATTTTGTTGAGTGTCTTGAGGTGTTTGCCACGATGAGTTGAATGAATCATTGTTGATCGGCACATTGGAGATCAGTTGAGCGGCTGATCCTTTGAGGCTGATCTTTAAATAGTGAAGTTTCTCTACATCACTGATTTGTTCATTGTCGACCACCATTGAGGCAAACAAGTCTCTAAATGCCGGCCACTTTGTAAAATCACCGTCAAATTCCGGCAACGTTATTTTCGGCAATGTTGATCTGTGCTGACTTGGTTGACTGTTGATCAGCTCTGTTTGATGTGGTCTCTTGAGTTTTTGCGATTGCCTTCTTTCGCAGGATGATTGTGAGTGCCTTGAAATAACTGTCAAAGCCTGATTCGTACACCTTCTCTGTAACATAAGGGTGAGTGAGAAAAGCACGTTTACATGTTTCTCCCATTTGATTATGCTCATTACAAAAACACTCCCAAGTGCGATTCAAAATCTCTAAATGGCCGTTGAGTTCTTCGAAAACGCAGCCTGGTGAGTTTTGCAGGTGATCGTGTAGCTGATTGATCATTGCTATCCTCGCATGCTGTGATGCGACCTTATAATCCATGAGGTTAGCTTGATTGGTGCTTGGTGATGGCGATCTGGTGCGTGGTGTCTGTACCGTGGGTGGTACATTGAGTGTCTCGCTAACGACTGTTGCTTCATCGGTTGCTTCCACATTACCGTCATGTGAGTCGCCTTCCTGCGAGGATTTGCTTTGGTCTGACAGCGCTTTCTTATCGTCAGCCATGATTTGAACTGGTTGAGCCTGTTGAATGGTTTACAATAAATGATTAGCGCACTTGGGTGAGTATTTTATTATTGTTGAGCATTGTCTTGTATCGATGCATGCTGAGTTGCCCAATCTGTAGTGTATTACATGTGCTGATTGGTGATTTATGTGAGTATCGAGGCATAAATTTATATACTTGACCAGGATCCGACTCGAAGGACCAAAAAATGTATGTTAATGAGTATGAGTACATTATATCTAATCTATCGACAGGTAGCAAGTCGATGCATTCACACGTAGCATGTCGAGTGACAGATGTGAAAAGTAAGGTTAAGGATCCTGGTGACAAGTATAAATAATTAAATGCACTCAGTATGTAACAATAATTGATTCAATGTTTATTTAATTACTTAATATTCGTTGCATAAAAAATACCTGTTGAATACACAAGAAATGTAATTTGATTTGTTCTGGCCTGGTTGTTGATGTACTGGTGGTGAGTAGGTTCTCAGGCTCCTGAGTTGACTTATTGATTCCGTGTGGTTGATCCTGGTGATGTGGTCTGATTGTAGAGCTCGAGTAAAGCCACACGGCAGGCTGATGAGTGTCCGGACGCCGATGATCGGTGCTAAGCAGAATGGCGTCTATGCAGCCAACGAGCGAACCACGCCGTTGACGTTTATGTGAATGGTTCTATGGTTCTGGTGATCTGCTGTGATTTTCACTAACACTGAGTTGAAACACGGGTGATTTGACCAAGAATGTACTACACTATAGTAATGAATGCGCACAAAAGTGATTGGAACGAATGAATATCTCTGTGAGTTTACGCAGGAACGTGTACTGCGAGCGACTCAAGTGAGAACAATGGCCACATCCGTCGACCACGAGGCAGGGTATCAAGAAGACGGACGTGCGTCACAGCTTGCTTGTGATTCGTTATCAGCGATGGAAAGCGAGCATTGTGAGTGGTCTTGCCGATGGGGCCAACGCTAACAGCGTTGGCCGTTTGAGTGAGCTTCGATCGAGGATGTGAACAGATGGACAATATGCATGAGTGCGCGGTCGATAAATCGATATAGCATACCTGCGAGCATTACCATATGACGCGAGGCGTCAGATGATTGTGAGTGTAGCGTGTGCTTGGTAGGCGTGAAAACTGAACACGATCGATTTATACTCGCTGCATTAACTCGAAAACCAAAAGTCGGAAAGGGTTGGGAATAGAACTATCCTTAATCTACAATCCCTGGCTATTCAAACACAAGGGGTACCAAACCACTGTGCTAAGGAATAAATGCGGTTCAGTGGTTGGCCACTATTGGGAACGAATTAAGGGGGTTCGCCCGTACCTGCCTCTACCATTGATCCTTCCTTAGCACCCCCCCCCGATTAGAATTAACAGGGAATTATGCCTGTATGATTCCATAACATCCACGGTGAGGAATTTTGTTGTCGGCCGATCTAATACCATTGATGTAGTTGGCACCGATAAGGGCTCCTATGTAACTTAAACTACCCTTCACAAGTCAAAGATGCACAATAGAATGATATTTAAGCCAACAAAGCAGAACAGCTTATATCAGTCTTTCCTTAGTCTTTCCGGTCTAATTAACTAATCAAGTCATCAGGCATCAGTCTCACGCGACACTCAGAGAGTGATTTAAAAATTTGTGTATTAACGTGTTTTACAACGGATTAACACGCTTGGGAAGATGGCGAGCCTCTCAACGGTCAGTGCAGTAAAGCAAACACCGTGTTTTTTTTGAGATCCCGTGTTATAAATTAACGCGAGCCGAACACTAATAGCGTTAACATTCGGAACTGTACTATTTTTCAATACATATAGTAAGTGTCAAAATAAATTCACCATCGAATAATTAATCCGTGAGTGATTCGAACTATTATTTCTACACCTATTCTCCCACGTTCGACGGGGATTGAACCGTGATTCTTATTCTCAAGTAAATACCTCAGTGAATATAACCCAAGAAAACTACGTGTTGAGTCGGTTCGGTAGTGCAGGTCCCTTGCGGAATTGATGCACGCCCACTGTCTTGGCACTGTACGGCCCCTGGAGGAACTCATTGACAGTTCACTAATTTCATACAGCCATCAGGTTAACCCCGTTTCAATTTGGCCGCACAAACTGCGCTGATCATTTTTGTGCATAACCCTTGCAGAACACATGCACGATTAGTGGTATAGTATGATGTGGTTGGTCGGAGGGAGATCCAGCTTGTAGGTCTATAACTCGTTAAATTCAACAATCGTCGTCCTAGTTCCATCATCTCATACGTCCTTCTTCTATCGTCATAGAACATTCATGGCCAGATGACGTGGAGGCCGCAAATATCAGATCCGTCGACTGCACTTAATTGTTGCTCAAACACTGAGTCTAGTGAATTCCCTCAAAGACACGCTCACACCGGAGCAAATCGTAACCGGTTTGATCGCCCTCAGTGAACCCATTAAGAACCGTCGTTTACCAAGGGGCAACAACCGTACCATTGCAAAAGTAGCTCAACGAGCGCATGAGATACAGCCTCTTTCAAAGCCGGTCATAGTCAGTAACGTATCATACGTGGGACCTACGATCATTATCACTGAAACCAGAACAGCAGTACCTGCCGTACCGGACTACCCAGTCCCTGAACCAGCTGTTCCAGTGCCAAGGAAGAGCCTCGTAGCTATTCCACGACAACCGGCGACCCGTCGGCGATTCACCAAGGTGGTCCAGCGAAGGTATCGTACAACCATCAAGCTGAGCAACATCCCAATCATCACAATTGATTAGGATATTCAACCATGCAGCTTAATACATTGAGCGGCCGTAACCGGTGAGTAACCAGATATTACCATTCTTATAACATTCGTTATGACTCGAGACGGAATTTCTGTTCAGCCCACATTCACCGTTAGTTAGAATTTCCAAGGTTAGTGAAGGTCTCCTCCCTACCAGTCAAGCCCGGTTCAAGCAAGACCTAATTTCTGCCCAAAATCCTGTGGCGTCCTTGTGCGCATTCATATCTTGTTTTAAAGAGAGAATCAAGATCTGTTGGTAAGACGTAACAGTGACGTTCTCTCTCCTTCACTCGTATTTGAACACAATAAATCTCTACGTTACACCTGTTCCGGCATTTACTCTCATTTTCTACGGATTATTATTACCTCACCGAGTGGACATTACAATAGCGATATTTAGAGTATTATATATTCTGTAACGAACCTGAGCCACTCGACATGCACACAAGGCGAGACTCGGGAAACAACGACAAAAAACTCAGTCCCATCTAGCAGAGTGCGCCTGCGCGCGCCGGTTAGCTCAATCGTCGCCCATGCAATGGCCATCGACAACGGGGTCTCGAACGAGAAGGCAGAAACGTGACGCGACGAGAAGCGACAAAAACGACGCCAACGAAGAGATGCCATTATGAGGTACGACGAGCACGCGTGGTGCAGCGAACAGTCAACGCGACGAATCGTTATTGTAATACGCGAAGTTACCTGAAACAAATATTTAAATATTAAAGTATTTTTGGTTACATTATAGCCTATGGTGTTCACGTAATTCCTCGATGGTTGCCCGCAAAAATCGATCCCATCACGAGGCTGACTGTCTCGAAACATCCAGATCCATATCTGACAACCTACCTTCCTGTAAAGATAATCGCTGAAAATAACGCTCAAATAACAATTCATATTGCTGAAAATTAATGAATCGATGTGAGAATATGTCTGTTTTATAAAATGTCTGATATGATAATTATACGTCTATTCTCGTGAGAATTACTGAACTAATATGGTTGTAAATATGTCTTGTAACGATAATTTTTCTCGTTAACATTAAATTTATTTTCCTAGGGGAAAATTCGAGCTCGATCACAGGAATATTCCATTTTAGACTTCTAGGTAGGTAAGTATCGGGTTTATTAACAAAAAACAATTAAAATAAAATGTCAGTGTTACAAATGCATTACAGTACAAATGCATTGAAATTCGGTAATTCCTACGATTATTTTTATAATTCTCTTCGTATATTGCGTTTACATATGTTCTCTGTACACCCAGCTCGGAAGTCTGTTATTGTCTTGTGCGTTGGTAGTGAGCCTGTCACTCGACGCACACACACACCGTTGAACGCGTCGAACTCGCTCTTTAAACCGATGTCTCGATTTTACGGATCTATCTCTCTGTCTATCACTCGTTTTGCTTCCTCGCTATCCTCTTTAAATCTCGTCGCTTATATTTTTCTACCCTATTCTACTGATTTAAATTCTATGTGTCCTAACTCTATTGCTTAAAGACTATCCGCATATTATATTAATTCTATTTAATTAATTCTACGCAACTAATTCTATTCACTTAATTCTATCTAAATCTCGATAAATGTCAATTTCTATAATATTCCTCTAATTATTGTTCATATTATGGAAATAACTAGCCTGTCTTTCCCCTTTCTCCGGTCTTCGTTTATCACTTACTTGATCTTTTTTTTCTCATAGAACCACGGATTTGACAATATGTAATTGAAAAATGACTCTTGAATATGGACTCGTAGTCTGAATGTTTCGTTTTTGATTGCCTTGTACTTTGACACTTGTGCTAAAAACGCTAAGAGAGCATCTCCCTCCGCGCAGGCTCTATTATAGCCTTCCCCTTGCCTCATTCCCCTCCTCCTTATTTTCGGTTGCAATTTTTAAATTTACCGAGATTTAGTAATTTCTCGGCTTGTTTTTGTCACATCTTCGGGTTCGGTGGCCTAGTGCCCGCAAACTTCTGTACATTCGGACATAATCTCGGTTCTTATAATCGTTCGAAATAATAAAAGAGGCTAGAGAGTGTAACTATGTTACAGTCTACTCTGTGAAAAGTGATTCATTGAGATGTGTTGCGTTTTCCCTTGCCTGATGAACTGTATGATCTGCAATATATTGAAAGAAAATAAGTTTTGACTCAAGACCGATGTGAAATAACCAGACTCGATCAACTACAAAAAAAAATATAAAAATAAATAAGCACTTATTTTAAAGCAAGTTAAATGAGCCGCACGTACAATGTTATTAATTGCGTGCCAAGAAATACGTGAGTGAAAAACGTGAAGCAGCCCGCGCTGCAAAGCACGCCACGAGGTGAGACTTTTGAGGAAGCACAAATTGAGATTTCTTCATTTCACCGCGATTGAATTTGTATACATTATCAAGGTGCTCGTTTACCGATTAATTTGAGTTCTGTTGACCACATTTTTCACGAGAGTAGCGAAAAATATCAAGACGGTTAAGCTGTACGAAAGCGTCGAGGCGCGTCGCGGCCGCACAGTAGACGCAGAGCCCGAAATCGTGGCAGAAAAGTCAGAAAAAAATTTTTACAATCGGGATATTTGAGCAGGCAGTCAGGTAGAGGACTAATGGCTGCGTTAAATTGTAAAAGGGGAACCTTTTTCACCGTATACCTTCGTCGCTGCGTCAGTTGGAAGTTAGCCTTCGAGACGAGTGTTCGCATCGCGCGCTGAACGAGCGAAAACTACCGTGACTTATAAAATCGATAACTTTAAAGTGAAGTGTTTTAAATCAATCCGGAGACATGGATACGACTTCTGGAGGTATGTAGAAGATATTTTTACATTGGTTGAGTTTAAAATAAATATGTAAATTATTGAAGTGTAGTATAAACTACTGCATAAATAAAGTGAAAGAATTTTGTAAACTTATATTTTCAACTATCCGAAAAGTTATACTTTCTGCCATATTCTGCGACAGCCAATGTCTAGGCCTTTAGTTTATTATATAAGCTTGCGAAATTAACAGGAATTAGCTGCCTAGAGCTGCCTAACTTTGTCTGTTATGGTTTTTGGCAACGTAAAACAGGCGGTTGCCGACCGTGCACGCGCGCGCGACGCCATACGCCATGCCATGGGGCCATTGAACAGCTGCTACTTGAGCAATAGGACTATATCCATACATATACCATATATAATATATATATATATATACATATATATATACAAAATACAAATTCAAGTAAATCATTTATATATCTATTTTTGTAGACATACAACAATACATATATATGTAAGTATATACTAAAGTAATTAATTTGAATCGTCACATTTTATTTATATTTGATACATTTTTATTATATATATAGGTATATATGGGGCATTCCACGCCAAATCGGACAGTTCAATTTTTTTTCCCTTGATTTTGTCATATTTTCATGTACTCATCAAAAATCGGCTTCTGGTACATTTTGAGATGTTTTTGGTCACCCGTTCAAAAAATATTTGTTTATGTTTTTTTGCTCATAACTTCTTTCATAATAGTCTAAATTCAATTTTTTTTCATAACTGTTGTTTTTTATGTACTTTTCAAAAAAAAATACGAATAATTATTGCGGCTACTTATTTGTTACAATAATTAAAATTCATTAAAATTTTGATCTGATCCTTCAACACAAATTCTATACAATTTTATGTCTTTATTACAGGGTCCCATTACGAAGGAGTACATTTGACGAGGAAAGAATTATATCTTATTATAAAGGATAATTTGAACGATAATTTCGCTACGTTATTGTTTGGCTTTCTGATTCGCAATCAGTCACTTTCACAACCCGCGTATATCAATTTTGTTCAATTCAATTATAATAATTAAAATTCAAATAACTAATGCAAGTTATATATCATTGTATACGAAAACGTCATACTAAATAAGTAAATTATTTCATCCTTTTTTGAGTGGTACGGCAGGAGGGAGTTTTTTTGAAAATTCTTAATTTTTTTTAACATACTTGTCCGCCATATTGGATCAGCCATTTTGTTTACAATAATTTGGCTTTCGGATTCGTAATGAGCGACCCTCAAAACCCACATATAGCAGTTTTTGTCAAGATCGGACACCTTTTTAACATTCATGTCCGCCATATTGGATCGGCCATTTTGTTTACAATAATTTGGCTTTCGGATTCGTAATAAGCGACCCTAAAAACCCGCATATACCAATTTTTGTCAAGATCGGACACCTTTTTAACATCCATGTCCGCCATATTGGATCGGCCATTTTGTTTACAATAATTTAGCTTTCAGATTCGTAATCAGCGACCTTAAAAACCCCTGCATACCAATTTTCATTCCGATCGGAGGTTATTTGTATTTACTGCCACGATTTCGGGCTCTGCGTCCACTGTGGGCCGTCAAGCGAGCGATATATGTTAGTCTCTCGCTTGAGTAACGTGTCTACGAAGTACCTTGCCCGTACGCACGGCAGCCGAGCACAGCACAACACCAGTAGCAACGAGCTGCCGCATGGCGATTATCGTGGCCTTGCGTCATCTGATTTCTCAACAAGATGAAACATATCTGTGCGATGAAAACGAATAAAGCGAAATTATGATATATGCTTATCCTTTAAAAAATATGATTATATGTATATTTTGACCAAACTAATGGACTGATATGGTGATACATATGTTCTACGAAAATTAATGAATCTGTTGTGCCGCGGAATATTCCACTTCGTATTTCGTATATTCGGGAATATTCCAAAGCAAAGAAACATTGGAATTCGTTCAAGACAGGATACGAAGTCCAATGCCCGATCGTACGAACGACCCCAAGAACGCCGACGCAGCATGAGCGACTCGCTTGGGGTTCGACGATAGGCTAACGCTAAAATTGCGAATTAAGGGATTTTCGTGAAGACAGTTAACAACTGCTTTACGAAAACCAGTTATAAATTAGACTCAAGATAGAACGGGTTGGTTCCTCGTCAAATACTCGAAACAACATATTATTGTACATTCTTACATTGACTTTTAAATAGACAACGGAAAGTTACCGTTGCCTATAATAAATACTTCCTTTTATATAAATTCGCGTTTCCATCGATAACTCGAGATTCATCTCCTTATCGGCAAACGATCCCAAAAATAATAACTTTTTAATATTATACCGAATACGGAATAATCCAATTACGCGGTACCGGCATAACAAATCTATATCATACTATTAGCATGTCCTGTAAATAATGGTATAATATGTGTATTTTGTAAGAAAATTTCAGTTTTTTTTTCATCGATCCGATACTGTGATAAGAAAACTGAGGAATCGAATGATTACGTTTTTGCTTTATTAAAATGAATCGGGCAGTGAATCTAAATCATTACAAAGGATAAATATTATTCATTATCTACTTTCTTTTGTGCCAGATTTAATATTTATTATGAATACAATGATATAAATAAAAATATTAAACAGGAGAAGAATTTGAAAAATACCATTATTATACCCTCTTACTTCTCTTGTCCTTAGTATGTTACTTCCAGTCTCCTATCTCTCCTTCCTATAGCCAACAGCTCCTGATACTGCGATTATTTTTCTTTACCTGATATTATTTTGTTCTCTTAAATTTTTGTCATCGCCGTCGGAGGCCAATTATTATTTTTTAATTTACTATTTTATTATTACCAACCGGTATCAGAAATTGGTTCTTTTAATCCCATTGTTATTATTCTTGGTTTATCCGGAAGTCTTACCGAGCATCGTCAGCGATTATTTTCATTCATTTAATTGCTGTTACTGAACCCTCAAGGCCGCTTATTTCGGCCGACTTGACTGTTATTACTATTTTTCATTTCATTATCATTACGAATCGTCGTTAGAAAATAGATAAATCTCTACATTTGACTTAAATGTTATTATTTTCCTTTATATGAATTTTGTTGTGGTTATTACAATCATCCAAAAAACACCAAAAATCGTGTACAAAAAGTAGAGACAAGTACATTCACGAAAGTGTATGTAGGTGTACTTATTTTTATAAAGAGATGAGGATTCAATAAATAACATGCAGAGCAGGCATTCCAAGTAAATGTAGTTACATAATGGAATTTTGTTCATTTTCAACCCTGCAGTGATTATTTATGTTAAGAGCCGAACTTCAACCCTAATAATATATTTTATATAAAAACTTTCTAAAAAACTTTAAAAATTTATAAATATCTGAAAATAATTTAAAAAGTACTTGGAGAGTTCCTTTTTTTATTCAGTATATAATGAAGGTCTGTGTGTCCCCGTTTAGTTATATACTACATTTTTGCATATAGATACTCTGTAAGAAGACGAACTCGCCAAGCTTTCAGCTTTCATTTTGGTCCCAATCAAAATAGAAAATACAATTGCTTCAATATTTGAAACAATATGCTTTCCAAGATGCCATAATTCATTACTATATTTCATTGAATGTGGGAAAACGCGAGGAACAATTTTTTCGGAATGTCGAAATCCTATGTGTAATGAGTTCACTCGCATATACGAGTAAGAGGGTTGGTGCTCCACATCTATCTAGAGAAGTCGGTAAGTTGGTAAATGTACTTGTCTTGAGTCGCTACCGTGACGCTTGATAAAGAAGACTTGTTTTATACATGTTATTACTGGCACCAAGTTACACCAAGAAAATTACAGTTGGAAGGTGAATACAATCACGCGAAGGAAAAGAAAAAAAAATAATGAAACGAATGATGTTACCGAATACGGTATCGGGGAGAGTAGGTCGCTCGCATGCTGCGTCTATCGTTTTATGATTATGACTTTTTCTATTATATTTTTTCTTGTTTATTTGTAATGACTCCACTGCATCTGTTATGCGGTGCAATAAATGCTATAATTTCCTAACATCTGTGTAAAGCTTCTAATCTGTATTCTGAACCAGTTACAGTACTGTGACATAAGTCTCACTGTCTATCTTGGCTAATTATTTTTCTTTATTATAAGTAGCGAGATCGCGTACGAACGCCTGGTAGGACTCGAGCACTGGGTCGTCGAACCCGGAGATGTGACAAAAACTTGCTACGTGTAACGCTGTAACAAATTGTCCTACCGAGAAGTCCTTATCACCCTGGACCTCGTCAGCAGTTCTCACCGGCGCGGTGCAGCTCCTAACGACGAGAGCCAGTTCGACTAGTACTCGCCAACATACTACTTGGTCACTCTGCTCGACCACGGTCAGCAGACTGCATTTGTACAATCGACCCACAATTGTTTATCAAAGTGAATAAATCAGTGACGGACTGTCACGACAGTTCGTATTTGAAGTGAAAATCACGCTATAACATTTTGCCGCGTAACAAATTGGCGATCCTGCCAGGATAGACTCACGTGACGTTATTCCATCCAACCGTGGACCCTGAACGATCGAACGGAGCTATCTTCGATTACGGACCTTGGATCAACATTGAAGAGGGTGTAGACACACTGTCATCTACAATACAGTCCCTAAGCTATACTACAAGGAATTCAGGATCCAACGATAAGTTAAATATCGTAAAAAAAAATTAAAAATAAAGTGTTCAAATTCGTGAGACTGAGCCCACGAGCCCAGATCTCTCATCAAAAAAAATCGAAACGCACTTTTGTATATCCAAATAAGCTGATTAGCAGCTTACGCGGATTGCATAGTTTAAAAATAAAAGCAGAAGGCAAGGCTAACACCAACCACTGTCCACCATTACTGAATAATAAATAAAAGAACTTATGAAAAAGAAGAACGAAGAAAAATTAAAATAAAACTGGCATTCAACAAATATCGCGTTACTCGAGACTATTCTACGGAAAGCCTTGACAGTTCAGACACTGACGTGATCGATAGAATCCAAAATCCATTTTTAACCGCTGAAACCATGTCTCGAGCCGCATCACCGACGGGATCCCACGTCAAAAACGATGAACCAATAATGGCAATTATGCGAAAACTAGAATCTTTGGAAGTATCCATACTCGCACTAGGCGAAGAAAATAAAAACCGATTGGATGAGAATAAAGATGTGTGGAAACACTTGGGAATGGCATTTACCAAAGACGAAACAGAAGATCAAAAGAAAGTTCCGAAAACGCAGCGAGGTGACAAACGAATGCCCGAGTCGACACCGGATCGCAGCCCCGATAGAGTCTCACGCAACCCGATCGGCAACGGAGACGGTAACAGAGATAAGGAGCTCGGCCCCGCGAAAGAAATTATTCACGTTGTGCGAACGCTCAAAGGAAGTGATGATGGGGGAGTCGAAGAATTCATCTTATCAGTAAAGCGAGGTCGACTTCAATGCTCCGAACCTCAACGGCTTCTGGACTTTATGTTAAACGAAAAAATAAAGGACAATGCAGAACGATCTATTCGCTTCACCCCCATATACACGTATGAAGAACTGTATCAAGCAATTCGACCGAATGTGGGCGGTACAACATCATATGAATTAGCACGTGCAAAACTGGCACAGACAAAACAACTAAACACAGAGAGCGTAAAGATGTACAGCCACCGCTTCAGACAAAAATTGAACGAACTTAAATACGCAATCCAGAATGAAGTACGATCGACCGAGCGGCGTGTAGCCATGAAAATGGAAGAACGACACGCAATAAAATCATACATCATGGGCTTACGCGACGATATAGGCACTCAAGTAAGAAGTCTAAGATCAAGTGACATAAACGAAGCGCAGACCGACGCCATGGAAACCGAAGTGTGGCTACGTGAAAAATCAAGTCGCAGGCGATCGTCTGCGGTGCAGTCATCACGACCCAGCTTCAGTGGAAACAAGACGTATAACGAACGCCGTTCAAATGAACGAACACCCACCAAACGCAACGACAATCCACCAAACCATGGCAAGCCACTGAGCGATCGCATGAAGCTCAATTGCAATTATTGCAAAAAACCAGGCCACACAGAAGATCAGTGCTTCAGGAAAGCAAATTTTCGGAAGGATCGAAACCAGACACGACCACCTCAGCAGGTCAACGCGCTTCATGATCAATGGAACGACGAAATGGACGACGAGCTAGTCGACCAGCTGCAGGAAATGTACCTGATAGAGTTACTGCAATCTCCGCCAGATTACAGTCCTGTCAATGGAGATTGGGAGGAACAGGAGGAACAGCAAGATACCTCGTCGACAGCGGATCCTCAATAAATATCATCAAAGAAACACCTGTCCCACTCACCACAGCGTGACACGAAGAGGAAAAGGAATTTATGATACGAAATGACAAATACGTATCACACGAGACCGTCAGCTTGAAGCTGCATAGAAAAGAACATAAATTCCACATAGTATCTCCCGAGTTCCCTATACCAGAAGATGGAATCGTCGGACAAGCACTTCTACAATCCTTCAAGTACAATCTGAGAAACGATGTCCTCTCTCTCGACGGAATTCATCATCGCTTGCATGATTACGGATACTTTATCCCGGGTCGTTCAACTCGCATACTGAATATCCAGTGCAACATGAAGAAAGGACACGTCAGCATTTTTGACCATCCAAAAATTCCTGACTCTATTTATCTCGTCAAAGACTCCACGATACGAGTACCTATCAGCAACGACTCGACAGAAGGAATAGATGTGGAACACCAAGAAATGTGCATCGAACCTGTCCACGTAGAAAAATCTCGAATTACGACATTAACACGACATTTTCACGTTACCAGGAGATCCTCTACCTTCTTTAGAAAGTTCTGAGCACATCATCACTTTGAAGGACAATAAGCCAATTAACAACGCTTCATATAAACCACCAGAATGCCATCGTCGTGAGATATCTCGACAAGTCGGCGAGATGTTAAACAAACGAATCATCAAACACTCAAAGTCACCATACAACTCACCCATACGGGTAGTACCTAAGAAAAGTGATGCATCTGGAGAAAAGAAATGGCAAATAGTAATCGACTTCAGAAAATTGAATGAAAAAACGGATCAAGATGCTTATCCTATTCCTGTGATTGACGACATTCTTGATCACCTGGGGAACGCGAAGTTCTTTTCAGCATTCGATCTCAGCTCTGGGTTTCGCCAGATACGAATGGAAGAGAATTTTAAAAAATACACTGCGTTCTTAACACCAGAAGGACATTTTGAGTACGAGCGCATGCCGTTTAGTCTCAAAAACGCGCCCGCTACTTTCCAACGGATGATGGATACTGCATTGAGAGGACTAATCGGCAAGAAATGTTTCGTATATTTGGACGACATCATAGTCTTTGGATCCGCGTTAAAGGAACACAACGAAAATCTCGTGCGATCGTTTGATCGATTACGACAAACCGGATTAAAACTACAATCCGACAAATGCGAATACCTTCGACCTGAACTGGAACACCTTGGTCATCTCATCACCAAGGATGGAATAAAACCGAACCGAGCAAAGTTAAAAGCCGTGAAGGAGTTTAAACAACCAAGAAACCCCAAGGAGGTGAAATCCTTCCTCGGGCTAGCTGGATACTACTGGAAATTTATTAGCAATTTTTCGACAATCGGAAAACCGCTCACCAATCTTACTAAGAAAAATCAAGATTTCATCTGGACTACGGCATGTCAAGCAGCGTTCGATACGTTGAAGGACAAGCTCTGCATGGCACCTATACTTTGTTATCCGTACACCGAGAAGGAATTCACGCTGACAACCGACGCATCCAACGTGGGATTGGGAGCAGTGTTATCGCAAAGTGGACAACCATGCTGTTACATTTCTCGAGCACTCAATGCACCAGAAATAAATTACAGCACAACGGAAAAAGAATTACTGGCTATAGTCTGGAGTGTGAAGAGGCTACGACAATATCTACTCGGAAGGAAATTCAAAATTCAAAGCGACCATAAGGCTCTTGTTTGGCTATTTAACGTCAAAGATCCATCATCAAGATTACTCCGCTGGAGAATCAAGCTTGAAAAATACGATTATACAATCGAGCACGTTAAAGGCAAAGAAAACCAAGCCGCCGACGCACTGTCCCGAGTATTACCAGCGAGAGACGTCCACGAAGAAACAACAGCATCCGAAGAAAACAGTTCACCTGAAGAAAACGAATCGACCTCAACAATGACTAATTATTACGACGAATATACCGTGTGGAATGGTATCGTTCATCATGACGAGAAAATAAAAATTCTCCAGTCTATGAATAAAGGAAATTGGTTTGAAGTCACCAAGGACATCACTGAAGAAGATAACATTGCTTCACTTGGACCCTACAATGAAGAGAAATGGATAGTTGAGCTCGGATTGGCTGTATAGTTCCTCAAGGAAAAGGGGAGCAAAACTTATCAGTTCAAGGTCAATAATCCCACAATTTCCAAATGGGAAAAGGAAGTCATCAAAGATATGTTTAATTTCCTCGCAAACAAACATCAGGCCACCATTAAAATCTGCTTCGCCTCCCAAGAAAAACTCACACGTGAACAGAAACAACAACTATTAGCGGAATGCCATGGGAAGCCAGCTACACAACACTTTGGAGAAAACCGGTCAATAAAACGACTAAAAGAAGCTCACGAATGGACGAACATGGATCAAGACATGACCGATTTTATCAAGAACTGCGAAGAATGTCAAAAGGAAAAATTAGTACGCATCAGGCAGAAAGCACCAGCTATGATCTCTGACACGCCATCAGCGCCAAACGACAAAATCGCACTTGACATCTTTGGATTGCTACTACTCTCGCAAAAGAAAAGCCGCTACGTTCTCTCCATTCAATATTTACTCACCAAGTATATCATGCTATGTCCACTAAAGGGCATCACCGCGGAAGAAGTATTCACCGCACTACTAGAGCACTATATTTACATCTTTTCAACACCGAAGAATGTGCTAACCAATCAAGCATCAAACTTCATCTCTGGAACTATGAAGGAATTTGAGAGAGTATTTCAAATTAAACACATCAAGACAACTGCCTACCATCCTCAAGGGAATGGAAGTCTCGAAAGAGTTCATGCAGTGGTGAAAGATCTCATCAAAACCAGTCTTGAAAGCACGGAAAGAAACCAACTCTGGGACAAAGTATTACAGGCGATAGCTTTCGCATATAACACCTCGATTCACGAGAGTCACGGTTTTACACCCTTCGAACTCACCTTCGGAGAAAAGCCAACTTACCATCTCGTACAACGCATTAATCGAGAAATGGGCGAGACGTCACGTCACGAGTTCAACATACAGCGAGCTACACAAAAACTCATAGCCGCAAAAAAAAATCGAAAGAGCAACAAGATTAAAAAATCACGAGGACTCATCGGCTCTATGAACCAGGAGACCTAGTCCTGTTGCACAACGAACTCAGACTGAAGAAACTAGACTGCGAATGGCTTGGACCATTTCCTGTGATCGAAATGCACGACAATAATAACGTCACGATCGCTCATAATGACAACAAACAAGTTAGAGTTGATATTGACAGAATGAAACCATTCTACAAACCTGTTGCAGATGATGCTACTACCGCCACTCCTACTATTAATGGTCATACACCAACCAGCGGAAGGGAATCTCCGGTTGACGCCGCTGAATAAAACCACCATCTATTCAGAGCATCTCGGACAGGCCAAAGATTTCCACCAAGAATGGAGACTAGTCATCGCCATTGATACCAGCGGATTAGAACCACGATATCAAAAGATATGGAGCTTTGGACGCCAAAAAACTTTGCAATTCCATCTGTGAAGAAATCATCGAGCTCAAGATGCTGCGTCTTCGGGTCCAACGGGTTTACAACCTGATACAAATACTTGAACATCTGACACGAGACAACACCAGCTTAAGAAAACGACGCGGACTTATAGACGGCATCGGAACTATTTCTAAAACTTTATTTGGGACACTAGACGCAAACGATTTGAGTTACATTAACACCGAGCTCGATAAGTTCTACGCCAATCAAGATACTATGGCAAGCAGCATTACTAATCAAACTAAAATCATTAAAGTCATTTTGAACGCAGTACAACAAGATATATAATATCATTATTGTTTAAAAACGGACGAGATAGTAAATTAAGAAACGAAGTAAATAACAACACTCAGAACATTTTCATTTCGAATCACATCACGATATGCTCCATGACATTAAGCGAACTTAACGAAGATGTGAACACACTTCTAAACGCAATTGGCGAAGGAAAACATGGGATAATACATCCTCAAGTTTTATCTCCAGAAACCCTCATGGGAGAAATAAAGTATTTTAAACGACATTTTTACGTCAAGTACTCGATTCCACTGGAGATTCACAACTATCAAAAAATACTCGACGTTAGTGAAAAGTCGATTAATTTAATGAAAGACAAATTAGTTTATATTTAAAAAATTCCTTTGCTTGAACCCGACGAATATGAAATTCAGCGACCTATCCCGATACCATTCAGACACAGATAAAATTTTATTGCTGTTATACCTGAATCCGAAATTTTGCTAATCAATGCACAGTACACCAATTACATAGCAGCAAGCCAAAAATACATTAACGATTGTAGACAAACTCACGCAATATGTATATGCAAACGCACGTTTGTTAGTATTCTAACCTATCTAGGGTATGCATCCTTAAGCTTAATAATTCTATGGTCCTTAAAAAAAATTGTTTTTTTAAAAATAGTTTTCGACTGGATTGGAAAATGTATGCCGAAATTGTGTTTCAAAATTTGCTGTAACAAACAAAACAATGTAACCGAAAACTTCAGCGAATCTCATCGTTGCGACCATCGAAACAATATAATGGAATTGACAGTGGCGGAATCGATGATCCGACCGATAAAGCGCATCAACCCTCGTCTTCCAGGAGTAAGACCAGTCTAACCAGAGGGGTGTAATGCTGTAACAAATTGTCCTACCGAGAAGTCCTTATCACCCTGGACTTCGTCAGCAGTTCTCACCGGCGCGGTGCAGCTCCTAACGACGAGAGCCGGTTCGACTAGTACTCTCCAACATCCTACTTGGTCACTCTGCTCGACCACGGTCAGCAGACTGCATTTGTACTATCAACCCACAATTGTTTATCAAAGTGAATAAATCAGAGACGGACTGTCGCGACAGTTCGTATTTGAAGTTAAAATCACGCTATAACATTTTTCCGCGTAACACTACGTCACACCTCCGGAATTCCCTCGCTACCGTAAACAGCGGGTCAGCAACCGGCTGGCCTCGCTTGGGGCGAGGGGAAGACGGGTGGCGCGGTAGCGGCCACCCGCAAAATTATGAAATCTCCGTAAATTAAAAATAAGATCCAAAAATGACGTAGAGGGCACGGAAGCGAGGGGGCAGGGTATAAAAGAGCGAGGAGAAGAGGAAATGGGAGCTTCTTAGTTTCTTGCTTGCTACGTACGAGTGTTAAAAAGAACAAGAAAAATTCTGGAGTGTCAAATTCAGAGTCTAAATTGGTCTATTTGATTCTCTCACGAGCGATAAAAATGTTAGTTAAAGTTCAGTGGAATTAGTGACGTGTTTTTAAGTCTACCAATAAATTCAAAATCTGCATATTGATAAACTGAAAGTCCAGCAGGTTTGTGAGGTATCGTAAAAATCAGTTTTTTCTTTGAAAGGTTTAACGTCAGTGAAATTCCAACAGAAGGAGGAGTAAAAGACAGGCAAGTGTCTTATATATATTATAGTATATATAGTACTTATATATATAGTGACCAAATTTATGAAAAGAAAAAATTGATGCATTTATTAGAAACAAAATATAAGATTGTATTAAACCGAATAACATTTAAGCGGATAGCATGTAAGTAGTTAGCATTTAAGATCGGGATATTTAAACCTGTAGAATAAGTGAATAGTACATAAGCAAGTAGATTTAGAGCAGATAGAGGGAAAGTGAGACAAGCTGCTGATAGGAAGAATTATAGGTCGGATAGACATCAGCTGTAAGAACGGTCTCTCGTACGAACTACGTAGGTACCTGTGTATGTGTCGAGTGACAGGCCTACTACAAACGCACAGGACGATAACAGGAGGCCGAGCCGGGTGTGCAGACAATTTGCGTGAACGAGATACAATAGAAAAATTGTCAACAATTGCCCGAGATATCAGATTTGGATGCACTGTACTGGCTATAGGTGCCACAAAACCGAACATTGACATTTTATTTTTTATTATTATCTGTATCAATAAACCCTATTTCTACCTACCTTGAAGTCTGAAATTAATTCTGGTGTTCGGGTTCGAATTTCCCCTGGGAAAACAAATTTAATGCTAACGATAAAAAAATACCGTTACAGTACACTACCTCTACTGTTAAGGCAGTGTTGTGTGAATGGGCTGAAGAATAATTAATTAGGTGTGATATTAACGTTTTCTCTTTATTATATGTTAGAGCATGAGTTTAACGTGCCTGTATGGGTGGCAGCGCCTCGCGGGCGATAGCGAGGCGCTCGGTCGGGAGACTTCGGTCTTCGTCGGTTCTCCCACGCGAAGTACTGATGACTAGACAAAGCAAGCCAGCTCGAGTGAGCTCGCTTTGTGATTAAGTGTGCGACCTCCATCTTTGTCACCACGTTTCTTTAGTTGTACGAATAAAGTATTTCATATAGTTGTTACCGAATTCGGCACGGGAGTAGCCGAAGTTATACGAGTCGTGCTCGACTCGTTTTCTGTACAGTCACGTAGTGAGATATGTGTATGTACACTCGCCAACAGAAATGCGCTGAACTCAGCTATTCTTAATATCTACCAACTGCGTTTTCGAACACACCAGATCTCATGATGACTTTTGTATCAGGGGTACAAATTGAAAATGCGGGTTTGATAACAGATGGCGTTACTAACGCTATACGCATCAGGCAGTACTGTGACTATGTTCATGTCAAAGCTACGTCTTATAGCTTTAATTTTCAGTATGTGTCAATTTGTCGCAGTGTCAAATTCATAGTTTTTTTGAGCTCTCAATATGTCGAGTTTCGTGCCAACAAAACAGCATTTGCGGGAAGTTTTAATTTACTTCTTTAATTTGAAGAAAAGTGCTGCTGAAGCACATCGATTGGTCTCCGAGGCTTATCCGAGTCATGTTCCATCGGTTTCAACGTGCGAGAGATGGTTTGTGCGGTTTAGAAGTGGTGATTTTGACGTTGAGGACAAAGAGCGGCCGGGCCAAGTGAAAAAGTTTGAGAATGCTGAATTGGAGGCAATACTCAATGAAGACTCGTGTCAAACTCAACAAGAGCTCGCAGATTCATTGGGAGTGACACAACAAGCCATTTCCCATCGTATAAAAGCCCTCGGAATGATCCAAAAGCAAGGACATTGGGTGCCGTATGAGCTGAAGCCGAGAGACGTCGAGCGCCGTTTTTTTGCATGCGAACTGCTGCTCGAACGGCAAAAACGGAAGGGTTTTTTGCATCGCATTGTCACTGGTGATGAAAAGTGGATCCATTACGATAACCCGAAGCGCAAAAAATCATATGGTTACCCCGGCCATGCATCATCATCGACGGCCAAACCAAATATTCACGGCGCCAAGCTCATGCTCTGTATTTGGTGGGACCAGCTGGGTGTGGTGTATTATGAGCTATTGAAATCGAACGAAACCATCACAGGAGCACTATACCGAACTCAATTGATGCGTTTGAGCCGCGCACTCAAAGAAAAACGGCCACAATACGAGCAAAGACACGACAAAGTAATTTTGCAACATGACAACGCTCGGCCACATGTTGCAGCGCCGGTCAAAACATACCTACAAACGCTGAAATGGGAAGTCTTACCCCACCCGCCGTATAGCCCAGATATTGCTCCTTCCGATTACCACCTTTTCCGATCGATGACACATGGCCTAGCTGACCAGCGCTTCCATTCTTACGAAGAAGCCCAAAAATGGGTCGATGACTGGATAGCAGCCAAGCCGGCCGAATTTTTTCGCGACGGTATCCGTAAATTGCCAGAAAGATGGGAAAAAGTTGTGGCTAGCGATGGACAATACTTTGAATAATTCATTTGTTACCATTTTTTCAGAATAAACGTTCAAAAATAGAAAAAAATCCCGCATTTTCAATTTGTACTCCTGATAATTTCCTAATAAGTGCAATTGTAGTGCTTACGACCAATTCGTCGGGAATACTGTATGAATTAGTGAAAGATCACGAAGAGTGCGATCTTCCGAAGACGAAATCTAGAAAAGTGAATCCATTCATGCGGGATCATCTTTAATCCGTGCACGTGGTGAGTGTAATAATTGATTTGGAGTGAGACACATACACAGAAATACAGAGTCACACATGCGCGCACGCACTAACGTTATATATTGTAGCATGTTACTTCAATTGGTCCATTTATACTTGATTGCCGTGCGTTATTGCTGCAACCTGTTCGAACTGGTTGGGTTTGGCATCGTTCGGTCACCTGGCCCGGTCGAATTTGCCTTTTATTAACCGGGTATTTTTTTAAAGGAATGACATTTTTTGCTAGCCCCCATAATATGAAAAGACACGTGACTGAACAAATCAATTCTCTTTGATTATAGGCTATGGCCCTTTATCTTTCGAATAAACAGCGTTAAACTTAAAAAAGTAATAACTACGGTTCCATTTGTCGTAGGAAACATAACCAAAGTGCGTTTCAAAGCTATAGAAATGCGAGTCGAAAACAAAGTCATCTGTAAATACGTCTTTTGACTTTCACGGCCAACTGCTGAAATGTCATGCCAAAAGAAGTGTGCTGTTTCCGATAAATAACGAAGCGAAGACAGAGGCATTCGTAGACAAGTTGGCTGATTTTTACGTGCAACTATCGAAACCGGTGCTATGAACGTGCCTATTTCGATAAGCAGCAGGTCAAATTCAGAATTACTCCAATAAAAGTGCGCTGTTTTTTTTTTTAAAATAATTTTAAAAAATCGTAGTATTACACGTAATTTGACGATAGTCTTTCATGGTTCATTTATTATTATTATTTTTTAATTAATATTTTTGAGATTCCAATTTTGATCATTAAGGTCGTGATAGTGATCCCACGGTCGAGACAAGACAGCAAAATGTCAGACCAGAATTCTGTTAGAAATATTTTTAAATTTGATAGGTAGGCTATGATCCGATTTCGACCTTGGTGACATAGAGTTTGCGTCTTAGGATTTTTGTTCGATATCTTATACCTGAAAGCTGAATAGTGTTTTAGAGAGAGAGAGAGAGAGAGAGAGAGAGAGAGAGAGAGAGAGAGAGAGAGAAATGTTGTAAGTCTTATTAAAAACTGATTTTTTCCCCTATTTTCTTTAACATATAATCACAGTGTTTGAGAAATCCGTCCGATGGTGTAGTTTGACAGATCTTGAACCTGTGAATGTATTGGAAATAATGAGTCTTCACTCAAGACAGGGTGAAATAAACCAGACTTGTAGATGGAAAACAGAGAAAGTGGTTTTATTGTACCATCCGCTCAATTACAAAAGATAAGTTTTAATTTTGAAAATATAAAGAATATGAACAAATACACAATAAATTGAAAATGAATTTTGGAGTTTTAAGAAAATCTGAGAAGCACACAATTGCATTAATTGTGTGCAGTCTTTGTGAATTACTTGAGTAGCACACAATTATATCAATTGTGTGCTGTACTTATTGAGAGCGGTGTACGCAGTGCCGCCAGAGCTGCGGAGCCTGCCACGGACTGAGATGTGTGAGAGCGTAGAATATTTCACTCATTCCCAGCAAATACTCAGTAGATTTATGTAAGAGAATTTACAGAGAATGAGTGAGAGCACTTGCAAATATATTGCTTGAGTGCTGGAAGTTTTATGTGACAGACCGTGATGCTGTCTACGCTGCAGAGCACTGAAGTGTGAGCTTGAGGATGCACAAATGATTAAACTGAATTCACAACACTTTCCCAGCAAGTTTAATTGGGGGAAAGTGCCGTGAATTGGTAAAACACACGCAATTATATTAATCGAGCATGCTAATAATTGAGTGAAAACGTGGTGCAGCCCGCGCTGCAGAGCACGCCAAAGTGTGAGACCGTTAGTGTTGATGTACCGATATGAACCTCCTCACCGTCATTGAATTACGTTGAATTATAACGGTGTACGCGGGGGGGGCTCAAAGTTCTGAACGTTGAAAGATACGACGGGCTAAAATTTCTAATGTAATATCATACCCGAAAGATTTTACGATGTAATATATTAACAAACGTTTATAGAAACGATGAAGACATACAGAGAGTGGTGTTAATTCCAAAAGGATAATGACACAAACGTTAATTTATATAGTGCACAGTTAGCGATTGTGCACGTAAACGACATGTTTATTACCTGAACAGCTAGGATTACTATATTCAAAGTTCAGAAAATTTAAAGTTCAGAAAGTTTTATGGATTAGAAATTTATTTAGAGAAAAACGAACATTTCGAAAGCCTCAATGTCTGAAGTTCTACTTAACAGCAAGGTCATATTTGCGAAGATTGAGGATTCCGAAAATCACAGTTCGCAACGTTCATAATTCCGAAAATAGATTCCGAGACAGGAAAAATTTCCGAATATCGCACTTTGGATGGCTTGAAGTCCCAAAGATTAATTCTCTTAAAGGGCAAAGTTCTGATCATCACAGTTTGGAAGATTCAAAGTTCCGAAAATATCTTTTCCGACGGGTCATAATTCCGAAAATGAAAGTGTACTCAGATCGCGTAGATCGTTCTTCTGCGGTAAGATGGCACCATGAGTGACGCATTAGAGCTCTACCAACGTGTGGTCGTTCCGGATCGGGCACTTCTTAGCACGCGCGACCGCGGTAGGAAATGGGCTAATAAAACATTATAGTATATCAGCTATACAAAGAGCTGAGAAAGCTACTTCAGTTTCTAGATAATTGTGCGAACCAGTGATGCCAGAAAGCGGCCGCAGCAGCATGATGCACACAAGCGCACGCCCTTGTACGTGTGACCGCCCGAGCTCGTGGAGCCTTGGAAAATAGAAGGAGACAGACATATGACTGTCTGTCTCTTTCGCTCTCGCTCCGCTCGGGCTCCTCACGCTGCTACTGCTGCTAGATGCTCGGGCTGTCGCGCGATACATTTAACTCTGACTGACAAGGGGACCTCCAGGTACGTGGAACACCGATTCGGACCAAATTTTTTTACAGGTAGGTTGCACCCAGGGGTGCAATAGGTGCAAGTGATAGGACGCGCTTCTCAGCCGTTTTCGAGCTATAAAATATTAAAAATTTCCGAGCGTCCATACACTCTTTATGTACTCTCTGCGTTAAATCATTTTCAACAAGAGCGCGTAGCGTAGTCAGCAACGTCTCCGCTTCGTAAGTGCTGGATCGTCGGATCGAATCCCAGCGGAGACTTTTTTAAAAATTACTATTATTATTATTTAATCATTTCTACGGCAAGTACTATGCGATAATATTAATATTTCCGGAAAGGAATGAATAAATATTTTTTATTGTGGATCATTTTGGTGTTATAAGGAAAAACGAGCAGCTTTTTTTATTTATTTATTTTTTGGTTGAAAGGTAGGGAAAGCATTGTGACAAATGGATACACGAGTTTAAAAGAATAACCAATCTTTTTATTAACTTTTCATTGGTTATCGCAACTACAAGAACTAGGGTGGTACTGATCATAAAAACATGGAAAACAATCATTATTTCGTCATCGAACACACGTAATGTGCTCCGATGCTCCACCAGCTCGGGTGGTCACACGTACACGGGCGTGCGCTTGTGTGCGTCATGCTGCTGCGGCCGCTTTCTGGCATCACTGGTGCGAACCAGTCTGGGGTAAATCGTTGAAAACATCCCGAGTCGATGACTGGCGAGTTGTGAAAGTAGAAAAAAGAGGCGAGAAATTCGGGGTACTCGCCGTATGAAAATTTTGAAATTTATATACCATATATGAAATAAATGCAAAAATATATGCAATATGTTTTAAATTAGTGATATCCATCTTATCAAAAAGTCGTATATAATATGTATATATGTCGTGAATATATGGTGCATACAAGTTCAATATATATCGCTCGACTGTAAAATACACTTCTAAAATACTTTGAATAAATATGCACATATTCTTTTTACATATACTCTTGGCTTGTATTAAATTCTGAAATATATCAAATAAGCGAATTTTTTTATTTTCGCGTGTATAATAATAATAATAATAATAATAACTGTATCATAGAATAATTTTCCAAATCTTGATATCTCACGGTCCGGAGACTGAGGGGATAATAAAAACAACCTAACCTAAAAATACTGGATTCAACATAGGTTTTTTTACGGAACAAATATAGCGTACCATAGTTATAATACAGAACAAAAATCATGAAATATAGCTTTCATCCATATGCCTCTGTAGGTACGAATGTACAATTTATCGAGGGTGGGACAATTAATCGTTGATAAGTCCATAAGCGAGCCTGAATTTTTTTAATGCGATGTTATATCTGTAGTATATCAAAAAACCTTTTTTTTAAATACAATCGTCTAACGTTCAGAATTACTTAATTAAGACTCGTGTTGAATTTTGAAAATTATTGACGGCTTAATCTTGGGTACATCGAACAAATCAACGACTATAGGCATCTATCTCGTAAGCTGAGACACGTGACGGACGCTTCTCTCTCTCTGACACATTGACTAACGCGTTCATTCAGCGCAGCCACTCTGCTCTTTCCCCTCAGTTACCTTTGGCACTGATATTCTTATCCTGATGATGCATATTTCTGTCTGCCTCTGTCCCTCCATCATGATAAGCAATGACCTCTTACTCACTCGCTCTCATAGCTATGAGTCAGTGTAGCGCACACAGCAGTCGGTATCAAAAACTGTTTACCTATTTTTTGAAGGATGCCGGGGGTTTTTGAATACAAGGAAATTAGGTATTGCTTCATTCATTCATTACGAAATTTAACCTAATTTGATTTTGTCCAGAAACATTCTGCACGAAAAATTAGGTAAACAGTTTTTGATACCCATTGAGCTCGGGACGGTCGAGGGGGATGGTATGTCACATCCTTTAAGAGGTGGTTCATGTCAAGTGAGTTCTTGATCCGACAGTGTGAATGACAGAGCTAAAAGTCTGTAGCACATTATTCTCATACCGACATTTTCTGATACATGTCGGACTTGTAAGGCTCACTCGATGCCATATTCACGCATTGAGCCGTACTATTCTGAAGTGTCAAAAAAATCTCGAAGGAAGGTGGAGAACTACGTACCATTCAACTGAGCTGTCGAAGGAAACTAGTTTATTATGCGGGTAATAAATTTGTATTTAGTATAATTTTGGTAGTCAAGCAACCTGCATTCACGAGAAACTTTTCGGTTGCCCGTGGTTTAATTGGGTAGATTAATTATTTACAAAAAAACGAAGCCTCTGTTTAAGGGTCATCAACATAAAAACAAAAAATACATATTATTATCGAATAAAATATATCTATATATGGTTAAAAATATGTCAATTCGTTGGATTATCTAAGAAAATTATACTATTTCTATAAAAAAAATTATTGAATTCATAACCTTGAAGGATTTTGTTTATCTCGAAAATAGCTCGCTGTGTGTGTAAGACCGTGCGCTGCACTCGACACTATATGAGCGATCAAATATATATATCTAGCGACGGCGACACATGAATGACTCGCTAAAATCGGTTTGTGCGTTTTATCTGAATGGGAATAACGTTGACTTCGGTTATTTAGGCTATTAGACGGGTAACCAATTTATTTATTTCATCAAATTCTTTATTATTCTGTCCTTTATTACAAAGGTAGTTGAAAAAAGTCGTTTCGAGATGCTTCCGAAAATAGGCATTTCCCGTGACTTAAGTGCGAGTGAGATGCAAGTTCCGACACATAATTACCTATTTTCTTGCACATTTACGAAGTTTCTTATTGAAACAAACATTGTTATGTTCAGTTCAATACTGAAACTATAGAAGAGGAAAAAAAATTCGCTACAACAGCTGAGGAATTGTTCATAATCATGAGTTAGTTGGTTCGAGATGCTGCTACCAAACGCTGAGAATACTGGTTACTCAATAACTTTATCACAATTGGTTAATTTAAAAAAAAATTGTGGGTATTTTTCCTTCGGCTAGATCGTACTTCATATTCACGTTGAAATATGAAAATGCTCTATTGCTCCACCCCCATGAGGTCAGGCGAAAATCTCACCCCACGCTACCGATGTGTGAGAAACACGAAGTATACCATAGGAATCGCGTTAGTGCAGGAGAGAGCATACAAGGTGTCACGTGGTACAACGTGGAGCGAGTGTTTTGCCTCGTCACTCTAGTATGATGTTGAAATATCACAATTCCTTTCCGTCCCCGGCCCGGTCAATATCAAAACCTGCAATGCTGTTTTTCAAAAAGGCCCAAAATTCCTGAAATTTTTTAATAGAATTACATTGAATGTAATTCTAGAGAATTTGATAATGAATATGATAATCTCCAGTGACGCGAACTGTGATCGTTATGGGGAGATGAAACCTATTCAGTGGATAACAAAGTCTGTAAACAATAACATTGCACTCTAACGGTGTATGAAAGAGACAGCCATATGAATTACTACCAGCGCCTATCGCGAAATTCAGATGAAGCAAAACCATCTACCTACTACTTCTATTTCTTTCGCACTCATGAATATTTTGTCTCCACTTCATACAACTGAACTATCGGCCACGTCTCGGAGGTCAATTGTTTCAGATTATCTACAGTAATTTCCGTGCACAATTTAGGTACTTTTTCGTTTTTTAATCGCAATCGGAATAGGTGTACCGTGTGTGTTTTTGTGCTGGCTTTTCGGTAAAAATCGGTGTTTTATCGACTTTTGCCCAAAATCACTTTAAAAAGTGTTTTTCCTATTACAGGTAAGTACGGATAATTAATCTGTAATTATAATTTCCAATTTTAACAATTCTGCGCATGTTGGCCAGCAGATATACATGCTTGCTGTCTACTGAGTGAACTGCATTCAATTCTGTTCAGTGTACGGTGAGAAAGTGTGATCCAAAAATTGAATGCGGTCTTTGCGAGTCTTTCGCCTCCCGTAACGAAACAGGAAAACACTATCTGACGTGTACACAGAGGTCAAATGGACGAAGTTGCATGTGAGGTTCCGCGCAACAATGTTGACATCGGCAAAGCGTGTAACATGAGATATCTTCGGTACTCACGAGCTAATTCTTCAAGGGATGCAGAATGGGTACATCGTTATCTTTTTAAACACGTAATATTTTAAAACATACGGCAATTAGCAGTAACGCTCCCGTTGCCGCATGGGTGTGATCTTTCCAATTATAATTGCAAGAGACTTTTTCGCGAAACTTATAAATTATCATTTTAGATAATATTTTATTTCTTCATATCTAAACTTGCATATCAGCTTTACAAACTATAAACACCGAGATAGCGTATATCTGGATATATGCCATCTCAATGTATCTATACGGATCGGATCCATTTCAATCGGTATCTGTAATTTGCAAAAACAACTTTTGAAATATGTTTTTGATTTAAAAATAATAATTAATTGAATTTACGATATAATAATGTGCACTCACAATCCATGTAACAGCATTCTAAACATGGAAAATACGTCTTGCTTCTGCTTCTTCTTCTGTAGTTGGGCTGGCTCTGCTCTCCGCACGAATTACTGATGCTTTATATATTGATACCATAAATTAGCGAAGTGAGCCAGAGATATCTCACATTCAACGGTTTATCGATGTACTGCTTGCTATCGAATTCTATAATTCCGTAAAATATTTTTACAAGTATTTACAGATAGTCATTGATATTCATATAACATGATAACTTCTGCTGAGGATAACCTTATTTAATTAAAACTCTATTTACATGAATTTGAACATGAAAATAAAGTACGATAACAAAAAAGTTCAATCCCATAACATAGTTATTTAAAATGTTAATTAGTTCAATCATAACCACAAAATGTGATACGTACAACCATTCGATGCAATTGTCAATTACATTACTCGTAATATCGATTCATGAAATAGTACATTTAATGTACATAAGAGATTTTTGGGACATGGGATATAAAATTATTAACGACTTGAACTCGAGCGAGAGAGGAAAAAATCGTGTAGAACTCTCTTACTTCCTAATTCACGAATTAACAGTGAACGAATGGGCCTTCCGTAAAATAGCATACTTGACCATTAGGTACATAGCATGCCACACTTTCTGATGAGCATTCAATCATATTTTTTCGGTATCTGGTTGAAAAATTATTAATGTTTCAATCTACTATTTTTACGATGCGCGGGCCCCTCGAGCGCGTAGCTACTCGCTCCGGCGAGCCTTCGAAGCGAGCCTTCGCCAAAGGTTAAAAGATCCGTAGCAGAATATTTATAACGCGATGAAACTGTGGTGTACAAAAAAACTTTTTGTTTTCGTGCAAATCCATCGTACGTTCGAACCTTTTTTACAAAACTTGTGTCAAGATTAAAAAATTAATAACGGTTCAGTCATCGGTTTCGTCGTACAAGCGAACGACTTTCGGCGTCTATCTTCCTTTAGCTCAGTGTCTCGCGGCGGACGCTTCTCTCTCGCACACTGACTAACGCGTTCAGTGCAGCGACTCTGCTATTTTCGTATTGTCAGATGCTTTTCACACCGATATTCCTATCTTATGTTTCGTATCTCTGTCGGTCTCTCTCGCTACACCGCGATCGCCAAAGTTGCTACCTCACTCGCTCTCATAGCCTCGTAGTCACTGTAGCGCATTACCTTAACGGGAGACTAAAATTACGCGAGCTCTGATCGGTGGGTAAATATTTAGCTATGGGAAGCACCTTCCGATCTCAATCATTTTAGACGTACATTACATAAATCATCACTCTCAGTAATGCTGTGAAGCTTACAGCTGGCGGTCACTCTTTGTTACAAAGATATTAACAAACAAAGATTGAAAATGGAAATATAATTTTTCGACGCGGTATGTATAGCTTGTCCTTCCAAACTCCAGAAATACTTACGCATCTACACAGCTAATACGTGAATCTAAAGAATAGAAAACTTTATATCATACAGTTATATAAACTTAATTAGTATATCTGTTGCGTTCTTTAGGTCCTTTAGGTTAATTAGGTTTTTAATATTATTTATGTACATTATGTGTAGATGTGTAAGTATTTGTGAAGTTTGAAAGGACAAGCTATACATACAGCGTCGAAAAATTATATTTCAATTTTCAATCTTTGTTTGTTAGTAACTTTTTAACAAAGAGTGACCGCCAGCTGTAAGCTTTACAGCATTACTGAGAGTGATGATTTATGTAATGTACGACTAAAATGATTGAGATCGGAAGGTCCTTCCCATAGCTAAATATTTACCCACCGATCAGAGCTCGCGTAACTTTAGTCTCCCGTTAAGATAATGCGCTACAGTGACTACGAGGCTATGAGAGCGAGTGAGGTAGCAGCCTTTGCGATCGCGGTGGAGCGAGAGAGACCAATAGAGATACGGAACGTAAGATAGGAATATCGGTGTCAAAAGCATCTGACAATCGGGAAATAGCAGAGTCGCTGCACTGAACGCGTTAGTCAGTGTGCGAGAGAGAAGCGTCCGCCGCGAAACACTGAGCTAAAGGAAGATAGACGCCGAAAGTCGTTCGCTTGTACGACGAAACCGATGACTGAACCGTTATTAATTTTTTAATCTTGACACAAGTTTTGTAAAAAAGGTTCGAACGTACGATGGATTTGCACGAAAACAAAAAGATTTTCTGTACACCACGGTTTCATCGCGTTATAAATATTTGAGACTCGGTTACGGATCTTCCCTTGGTGAATCGAAGGCTCGTGACGCGAGTAGCTAAGCGCTCAGGGGGCCCGCGCATCGTAAATATATTAGATTCAAACATTAATAATTTTTCAACCAGATACCGGAAAAATATGATTGAATGCTCATCAGAAAGTGTAGCATACTATTTACCTAATGGTCAAGTATGCAATTTTTCGTAACGCCCATTCGTTCACTGTTAACTCGTGAGTTAGGAAATAAGAGAGTTCTACACGATTTTTTCTTCTGTCGCTCGAGTTCAAGTCGTTAATAATTTTTTATCCCATGTTCCAAAAATCTTTTATGTACATTAACTGTACTATTTTATGAATCTATATTACGAGTAATATAATTTACAATTGCATCTAATTGTTATACGTACCACATTTCGTGGCTATGATTGGACGAATTAATATTTTAAATAACTGTATTATTGGGTTGAACCATTATGTTATCGTACTTTATTTGCATATTTAAAATCATGTAAATATAGTGTGATTAAAATAAGGTTAGCCTCGGCATATTATTATTTATATTATATGAATATTAATGACTATAATATTGCAGCTATTAAAAATAAAAATTAGTCCAATTAGAAGCACAAAATGTGTTAGGTATGTAACTATCAATTATATTACCCGTAACACAGATTCATGAAATTTATATTTCATTTACATAAAAAATAGATTTTTGTGACATGTGACATTACATTATCAACGCCTTGAAGCCGAGCGAGAGAGAAAAAAATCGTGCAAAATTCGTTTATTTACTAATTCGCGAATTAACAGTGAACGAATGGGCGTTCCGAAAAATTGCATACTTGACCATTAGGTACATAGCGTGCCACACTTTCTGATGAGCATTCAATCAGATTTTTTCGGTATCTGGTTGAAAAATTATTAATGTTTCAATCTACTATTTTTACGATGCGCGGGGCCCCCTTAGCGCGTAGCTACTCGCGTCGCAAGCCTTCGATTCGCCAAGGGAAGATCCGTAACCGAGTCTCAAATATTTATAACGCGATGAAACTGTGGTGTACACAAAATCTTTTTGTTTTCGTGCAAATCCATCGTACGTTCGAAACTTTTTTACAAAACTTGTGTCAAGATTAAAAAATTAATAACGGTTCAGTCATCGGTTTCGTCGTACAAGCGAAAGACTTTCGGCGTCTATCTTCCTTTTGCTCAGTGTCTCGCGGCGGACGCTTCTCTCTTGCACACTGACTAACGCGTTCAGTGCAGCGACTCTGACATATCGGCTGAGCGGGAGGGCGAGTCAGTGACATCGCGCGCGCGGCAGACGAGCCGATCGCCGAGCTGCCGCGCTTGCGTGATTCCGGCAGGCCCAAAGGCCTCTGACTCCGCTGCGTAAAGACAATGCAGTCCATGCGGATCCGTTGTACGCTGATCATCAGCATCTTCTTTTGGTATTGACAACGTTTTCGTTTGCTACTTGCAGCGTTCAAATTCGGCAGTTCCAGTTGTCGAGTTTATCATACAGAGCTGCTTCATCTCGGTAAGTACCCGATTATTATTTTGATACATTTTTTGCGTACAGCCGCGGGCGTATAAAATCCCTCACGCGGTGACGAAATCTATTAACGAAGCATGGTAAAGTCTTTTGTGGTTGTCCGCATACACAATGTTTAATTACATACCAATAAAGCGTGAAAGATCTTTGGTACGACGCGCTAATTTTGCTAATAATGTAGAATAGTTTCTTTGTTATCTACATAATTGTGTTATTTTTTAAATATCTAAAGCAGTAAAAATTCTCTCGTTGGTGTGCGCGCCAGACCTTTCTGACGTTCAAAACCATTGTTCCGCTTGCAGCTACTGGAGAATTCTTGCGGCTTTATATATTAAAAACATATCTTATTATTGTAGATAAAAATTTTCCTATTTTACATTGTTCCAAGTGCTAGCTCGTAAGAGCCAGGGATATCTCACGAGAGAGACAGCACCATAACGATCGTGCGAGCGAGACAGAGTGCACACCACTTGTCATGAGGTGCAAGGTGGAGTGGATATTTCCACTCGCCGCGCCTCAACGGTCTTTGGATATAAACATTGCCAAGCTGAACACCACGCGTAGCTTCGACCCCTTAACCTTCGCGTACACGCTGCAACGATATTTTCTTGCTTCGCTTTTCGCTTCTCATCGGTATCGTGCGTGTCTATCGATATTTGTTTTACAAAATTGCATACTTTACCATTAAGCACACAGCATGCTGCGTTTTATGATGAGCATTCAATCATATTTTTCCGGTATCTGGCTGAAAAATTATTAATGTTTGAATCTATTATTTTTACGATGCGCGGGGGCCCCCTTAGCGCGTAGCTACTCGCGTCGCAAGCCTTCGATTCGCCAAGGGAAGATCCGTAACCGAGTCTCAAATATTTATAACGCGATGAAACTGTGGTGTACACAAAATCTTTTTGTTTTCGTGCAAATCCATCGTACGTTCGAACCTTTTTTACAAAACTTGCGTCAAGATTAAAAAATTAATAACGGTTCAATCATCGGTTTCGTTGTACAAGCGAAAGACTTTCGGCGTCTATCTTCCTTTTGCTCAGTGTCTCGCGGCGGACGCTTCTCTCTTGCACACTGACTAACGCGTTCAGTGCAGCGGCTCTGCTATTTCCCGATTGTCAGATGCTTTTGACACCGATATTCCTATCTTATGTTCCGTATCTCTGTCGGTCTCTCTCGCTACACCGCGATCGCCAAAGTTGCTACCTCACTCGCTCTCGTAGCCTCGTAGTCACTGTAGCGCATTACCTTAACGAAAGACTAAAGTTACGTGAGCTCTGATCGGTGGGTAAATATTTAGCTATGGGAAGCACCTTCCGATCTCAATCATTTTAGACGAACATTACATAAATCATCACTCTCAGTAATGCTGTGAAGCTTACAGCTGGCGGTCACTCTTTGTTACAAAGATATTAACAAACAAAGATTGAAAATTGAAATATAATTTTTCGACTCTGTATGTATAGCTTGTCTTTTGAAACTCTACAAATACTTACACATCTACACAGCTAATACGTGAATTCAAAGAACATAATGTACACAAATAATATAAAAAACCTTATGAACCTAAAGGACCAAAAGAACGCAACGGATATATATTAAGTTTATATAATTCTCTTTATACGACTGTCTTACGTTTTTATAGAATCTAAATAATGCAATACAGTTTCGGAGAGCAGTAAGAGGCTGCATTTAAACAAACTAAAGAACGTAAGACAGTCGTATAAAGAGAATTATATAAACTTAATATATATCTGTTGCATTATTTTGGTCCTTTAGGTTCATTAGGTTTTTTATATTATTTATGTACATTATGTTCTTTTAATTCACGTATTAGCTGTGTAGATGTGTAAGTATTTGTGGAGTTTGAAAAGACAAGCTATACATACAGCGTCGAAAAATTATATTTCAATTTTCAATCTTTGTTTGTTAATATCTTTGTAACAAAGAGTGACCGCCAGCTGTAAGCTTTACAGCATTACTGAGAGTGATGATTTATGTAATGTACGACTAAAATGATTGAGATCGGAAGGTCCTTCCCATAGCTAAATATTTACCCACCGATCAGAGCTCGCGTAACTTTAGTCTCCCGTTAAGATAATGCGCTACAGTGACTACGAGGCTATGAGAGCGAGTGAGGTAGCAGCCTTTGCGATCGCGGTGGAGCGAGAGAGACCAATAGAGATACGGAACGTAAGATAGGAATATCGGTGTCAAAAGCATCTGACAATCGGGAAATAGCAGAGTCGCTGCACTGAACGCGTTAGTCAGTGTGCGAGAGAGAAGCGTCCGCCGCGAAACACTGAGCTAAAGGAAGATAGACGCCGAAAGTCGTTCGCTTGTACGACGAAACCGATGACTGAACCGTTATTAATTTTTTAATCTTGACACAAGTTTTGTAAAAAAGGTTCGAACGTACGATGGATTTGCACGAAAACAAAAAGATTTTCTGTACACCACGGTTTCATCGCGTTATAAATATTTGAGACTCGGTTACGGATCTTCCCTTGGTGAATCGAAGGCTCGTGACGCGAGTAGCTAAGCGCTCAGGGGGCCCGCGCATCGTAAATATATTAGATTCAAACATTAATAATTTTTCAACCAGATACCGGAAAAATATGATTGAATGCTCATCAGAAAGTGTAGCATACTATTTACCTAATGGTCAAGTATGCAATTTTTCGTAACGCCCATTCGTTCACTGTTAATTCGTGAGTTAGGAAATAAGAGAGTTCTACACGATTTTTTCTTCTGTCGCTCGAGTTCAAGTCGTTAATAATTTTTTATCCCATGTTCCAAAAATCTTTTATGTACATTAACTGTACTATTTTATGAATCTATATTACGAGTAATATAATTTACAATTGCATCTAATTGTTATACGTACCACATTTCGTGGCTATGATTGGACGAATTAATATTTTAAATAACTGTATTATTGGGTTGAACCATTATGTTATCGTACTTTATTTGCATGTTTAAAATCATGTAAATATAGTGTGATTAAAATAAGGTTAGCCTCGGCATATTATTATTTATATTATATGAATATTAATGACTATAATATTGCAGCTATTAAAAATAAAAATTAGTCCAATTAGAAGCACAAAATGTGTTAGGTATGTAACTATCAATTATATTACCCGTAACACAGATTCATGAAATTTATATTTCATTTACATAAAAAATAGATTTTTGTGACATGTGACATTACATTATCAACGCCTTGAAGCCGAGCGAGAGAGAAAAAAATCGTGCAAAATTCGTTTATTTACTAATTCGCGAATTAACAGTGAACGAATGGGCGTTCCGAAAAATTGCATACTTGACCATTAGGTACATAGCGTGCCACACTTTCTGATGAGCATTCAATCAGATTTTTTCGGTATCTGGTTGAAAAATTATTAATGTTTCAATCTACTATTTTTACGATGCGCGGGCCCCCTTAGCGCGTAGCTACTCGCGTCGCAAGCCTTCGATTCGCCAAGTAGTACAGGCAATAGGTAATATTGCAAAACATTTCATGATTACGCTGATTTTTTTTCGTAATTAGGTTCAGTATCATGTACCGAATGTTAATGAACAAAATTCTTACAAATGAAGCGTCCGCAAGTGCCGCCATTTTGAGGAAAACTGTATCGGCCTATATCTCTATTACCGTGCACCTTAGGCCAAATATGGTAATAACTTTTTTTGTAGATAATTGAATTTCCTATCTTTTTTTCCAATTATTTTACATTTGTATCACTTACCGTTTACGACTTTCACGACTGTTAAGATTTATTTATTCACTTTTTGACCTGTGTCTCTCCTAATAATTGTTTAAACAATATAATGCTAATAACTTACCCGTTAAATCATAGAATCCCAAACTTTTTTGTGTCGTAGACCCCTTGCCATGTTTTTCGGTTTTGGGTAGACCCCCTACTTACCTGATATTGATTTTTTGTAAATTTCTAACTGTAGTGAAGTTTAGTGTTAAAAACTTGAAGTAAGGACACAAGTTAATTTATACATTTATTAATTGAATTCAAATTGAAACTACTCAAAATAAAATTTTGTAACTGTTATATAAAATATACGTAACATAAAATAAACTAAGCAATAAGTAAATATTTTTAGTGAGAAGGTTGAACCTAATGCTTTAATAATAAATTATCAACATTTGGCGTCAATTTTGTAAGGGTTAATCTTAAATCTCCTCGGCTAATGATGTCCAGTCTGTTTCTTTTTTACGTTAGGAGATTGGTAACAGCGCTGAACCCCCTTTCCACTAGGTATGACGATGGAAAGGAAATAAAAAATTTCCTCGCTATATTCCATAATACGGGATAAGTAACGGGTATGTTGTTTTGCAGCCAGAATTGCTGATATCCGTTTTTAAACTGAACCTTAAGTTCTTCGTTTGTACTTAGTTCAGTCAGTTCCTCTTGTATTATAACATTCGTTTCTTCTATGTCACCATATGGATTAATTAACCACGGTGGTATTACCATCGTCAAAACATCCTCAAACCTAGTTTCAAAATCTGAATAGAGGGCATTTAAATGTTGAACGTAGGTTGAAACGTCGTCTTCCTGGCAGTTTGTCTGTGACAAATTGGGGAACTGAGAAAATTCGCCGCGTCCAATATTTTGCTTCATTAGTTTAACTCTGGCAAGAAACGCTGATAAGATGGACTTTGCTTTAATCAAATTTAAACTGTCGCCTTGTAACTGCAAATTAACCATATTAAATTTTGTAAACAAATCTGTTAAATAGGCGATGTCTGTTTTCCACCTCATTAAACTTTCTTTAAAAATGTTATCTTTAGTATCCAGAAATTCTAAAATAGTCTCAAAAAGTGCAAAAAATCTTGTCAAACATAAGCCTTTCGACAGCCAGCGTACTTCAGTGTGAAGGAGTAATTGATGAAAGTGTACGTCATTTTATTCACACAGCTGCGCAAATAACCGCGTATTCAACGCGTTGCTTCGGATTCGGTTCACTGCATCAATGCCTAATTGAAGAGATTCATGCAATCTAACACTCAATTTTTTAGCATCTAAATGCTGTCGATGAATGACGCAATGTATTGCTAACACCCCTGACACATTTTGTTTTAAATAGCTTATAAATCCACGATAACGTCCAACCATGGCAGGTGCTCCATCTGTAGCTACTGATATTATATTTGATAAAGGGATTGCTTTTTCAATGAAGTAATCCTTCAAAACATGAAATATTGATTCACCTTTAGTGTCGGTTGTCAAAGTTCTTGCGAAGAGCAGTTCTTCGTAGATTTCTTGATTCATAATAAAACGAACATATGCCAATAATAATGCTGCATTACCAGGTAAAGTTGACTCGTCGAGTTGTATAGAGAAATGGGTCGTTTGCAAATAATTACACAAGAAGCTTTCAATATCAGAACTCATTTCATCAATACGTCTTTCAACAGTATTGTTGCTTAAGGGAATTCTTTTCATGATATCAGATGCAGGTTTGTGTAAAACAGTTTTTAAAACCTCTTCAACGGCTGGCAAAATTAACTTCTCTCCGATAGTATGCGGTTTTCCGGATTTTGCTATAAGTAGCGAGATATTGTAAGAAGCCCGCAAACCATCATCGTTTCTTTGTGACGTCGAAGCGAACATTCTGTCCAGAGTGGGTCTCTTCTGAAGTTCATCTTTGAGTGTTTGAAAGTATTTCAAATCTTTATCTGTTTTATCAGGGTGACATCTTCTCAGATGATCCTGCAGCTTAGATGGTTTCATAGCGTCATTGCTCAAAACTTTGTTGCATAAAAGGCAAATAGGCAATTGTTTGTCCGACAATGATGGAATGCAGCCAAATTTCAAATAATCAGCACTGTACTGTCTACATTTCTTTTTAGATTCGGACATGGCATCAGTTATCTGTGGGCAAAATTAAATTATTTAAATAAGACATAAAGTCCAGCAGCTGTATATTAAAAAATCAAAGTCAAATTTAAATCGTATGTTCTTAGATTTTATGGCAGGCATAGGCGTACAGCCATTATAAATGAATGTGAGAAGGGGAATGTTATGAATGTTGCTTAAGGTTTTGATATGATGGAACTTTAAAGAAATTTGAAAGTAACATGACAAAAAATGTTGAAATAAAATATTATACAACGAATAATAATAACAAATTTTTATGCGATTTATCTCGACGTACATTCGACTGTCATGTGTAAAAATTCACTGGTTCCACTCTAGCAATAACACAAAATTTTTATTTTAATATAGAGAAGTATGTACAGTGCAATATCCATATTCCGAATTTCCATAATCCGAACATTCCAGTAATCCAAACTGGCCCACAGTGTAACGACCAATGGACAAAAGTACAATTTTTAAACTTTTTTTGTGAAGTTATTTGGTAAGATACATGTATTTATAAAAGAATAATAAATGCCTAGCAAGGCCGTAAATAAGTAAATATTGACACACATACATATTTATTTATGTGACCGGCCAAAATATGCAGTTTAATTCAAAAATATTTTTTAAAAATATGTATCCTATATGTAAACATTTAAATTCTATGAAAAAAAACAAACAAATGAGAGTGTGTATTGGAAATTCTTCAAAAAACACGCAGCTGTACAGTTGTGGATTTCTTATTTTCTTAATTTATCTTTCAAAGTTGTAGCATATTGTATGTTAATAATAAAATACATACGTAATATGTATGTACAGTTGTCTTTTTTTAGATTTTTCCGAAAACATTCCATAATCCGAACATCTCCTTGCAGCAATTAGTTCGGATTACGGAGATTGCACTGTAATTATAAGACCGATTGCTAAAACTTTGAAAAAGAAACTATTGAGGAGTACTCGTGTAATTTTGTATGATTGAATATTAAACTACTAATAACTGAAGTCATGATTGGCGTAATTTATCTATCTTTGCTAACTACGAGTACAAAACTAAAATTTAATAAAAAATAATGTACTTACTTTTCTCCGGCACTCTCAAACAAAATAACACTGATTCACTATAATTTGTGTGCAAACTACCAGTTTATATTTTTAAAAATATTTTCTTAGCACTTTCCTTTTCAAGATTCAGGAAACGAATAAACGTATCTGTCCCACATTCGTATTTATAGAGTGACGAATTGAACAAGTCAGTGCAAGTTAGCGAAGCTCTGAGACTGCGCGTATGCTTGTAACAAGATGATACTGGTATATCATTATGTGCAGGTTTTTACAAGTTCAAAATGTATTGCGACCACAAAGCGAATGCCTACAATGTAGGCCCTACATCCTACAACTTACACAATTTTATAAACATATATAAAAAATTTTTTACTTCATAGGTACTTTTATAAATAATGTATATGTCTTTATATCAGGAGTACAAATTGAAAATGCGGGATTTTTTTCTATTTTTGAACGTTTATTCTGAAAAAATGGTAACAAATGAATTATTCAAAGTATTGTCCATCGCTAGCCACAACTTTTTCCCATCTTTCTGGCAATTTACGGATACCGTCGCGAAAAAATTCGGCCGGCTTGGCTGCTATCCAGTCATCGACCCATTTTTGGGCTTCTTCGTAAGAATGGAAGCGCTGGTCAGCTAGGCCATGTGTCATCGATCGGAAAAGGTGGTAATCGGAAGGAGCAATATCTGGGCTATACGGCGGGTGGGGTAAGACTTCCCATTTCAGCGTTTGTAGGTATGTTTTGACCGGCGCTGCAACATGTGGCCGAGCGTTGTCATGTTGCAAAATTACTTTGTCGTGTCTTTGCTCGTATTGTGGCCGTTTTTCTTTGAGTGCGCGGCTCAAACGCATCAATTGAGTTCGGTATAGTGCTCCTGTGATGGTTTCGTTCGATTTCAATAGCTCATAATACACCACACCCAGCTGGTCCCACCAAATACAGAGCATGAGCTTGGCGCCGTGAATATTTGGTTTGGCCGTCGATGATGATGCATGGCCGGGGTAACCATATGATTTTTTGCGCTTCGGGTTATCGTAATGGATCCACTTTTCATCACCAGTGACAATGCGATGCAAAAAACCCTTCCGTTTTTGCCGTTCGAGCAGCAGTTCGCATGCAAAAAAACGGCGCTCGACGTCTCTCGGGTTCAGCTCATACGGCACCCAATGTCCTTGCTTTTGGATCATTCCGAGGGCTTTTATACGATAGGAAATGGCTTGTTGTGTCACTCCCAATGAATCTGCGAGCTCTTGTTGAGTTTGACACGAGTCTTCATTGAGTATTGCCTCCAATTCAGCATTCTCAAACTTTTTCACTTGGCCCGGCCGCTCTTTGTCCTCAACGTCAAAATCACCACTTCTAAACCGCACAAACCATCTCTCGCACGTTGAAACCGATGGAACATGACTCGGATAAGCCTCGGAGACCAATCGATGTGCTTCAGCAGCACTTTTCTTCAAATTAAAGAAGTAAATTAAAACTTCCCGCAAATGCTGTTTTGTTGGCACGAAACTCGACATATTGAGAGCTCAAAAAAACTATGAATTTGACACTGCGACAAATTGACACATACTGAAAATTAAAGCTATAAGACGTAGCTTTGACATGAACATAGTCACAGTACTGCCTGATGCGTATAGCGTTAGTAACGCCATCTGTTATCAAACCCGCATTTTCAATTTGTACCCCTGATATTATAAGATAGTATGATGTAAGTAAATAGGTACTATCAGTGTATGTTGAGATCCACTATCGTGGACCCCCATTTTCATTTCATGGACCCCCAAATTTTTTTTTCGCTGACGTAGACCCCTTGCAGGTTGTCATAGACCCCTGGGGTTCGATATAGACCACTTTGGGAATCACTGCTTTAAATCTATAAATTTCCCACAACTTTTATTTAATTATTTTTTGTCTAAAATTAACATTCTTAAAGTTATAACGCGTTCAATGTTGCGCTACTGGGTGCAAGGTCAACAAAAACGAGGTATGCATAGTACAATGATGAAAATTCAATACATATGTAAAAAAATATTAATGATATTGACATAATTAACAATAAATAATTTGCCTTGCAAAAAACAGCGACTCTCGTGCGTCTAGTGGGCGGTGAAGTTTGAACTATATAATCCTCTTACTCTGCGTCCCTTTCTTCGGTGGCATATAAACATTCCAAAGCCTCGATTAATTTTTCGTCGCCGTGGTCAAAAATATTTTCTTCGACTATGTCGACTATGTCGACGAAAATATTGTCGCACGAGGGTCGCTGTTTTTTGCAAGGCAAATAATTTATTGTTAATTATGTCAATATCATTAATATTTTTTTACATATGTATTGAATTTTCATCATTGTACTATGCATACCTCGTTTTTGTTAACCTTGCACCCAGTAGCGCAACATTGAACGCGTTATAACTTTAAGAATGTTAATTTTAGACAAAAAATAATTAAATAAAAGTTGTGGGAAATTTATAGATTTAAAGGATAAATTATTAGCATTATATTGTTTAAACAATTATTAGGAGAGGCACAGGTCAAAAAGCGAATAAATAAAT